>JAQQAE010015642.1:0-11990 GCA_029823295.1 Pseudamia nigra
TCGAATTGTGAAGCGCCTAGAGATAATCGGCGATTATGATTGGCGCTATACAAATAAAGATTGATTGATTGATTGAGGATCACGATTCTGTCTCTAAAGAAAAAAATAGTGGCATAAATTGTCACAATTATTATCCGCATCAACTGATATGAAAATGTTTACTGAATAACATTTTTGGACATACTGTGCTAGTTCTTTAAGCCACATGGAAGCACCGTCCTTTTTTCCATACAACAATGAACTGTGCTTAGAAGGAAGCCTTCAGTGTATTCCTTGATCTCCAAGCTTACATAACATAATTAAGCAGTTTAAGCCAGCTTTATTGATGCAAACACTGAACACAGCAGTGTCATGGGGGGCGGGGGGGCTCCCACCAGGATCCCCCTCCTCACCCTCAAACGCCATCACTCTGTTTCCATCCTTCACATAAGCACTGATAACCACAAGAGGAGCAGGTGTTGGGTGGGGGAGTCCCCTCTGTGCTCCACTACAGTACTAGAAATTGCCAGGAGGAATTAGTTTGTGTCACAGCTCCTTGCTCTCATTGGCCTCTGCCAGCTGCACCTCAGAGGGACAGCCTCTTACAAACCGTTGACACTGGAAAGGGGAGAGTAGTTCAAGAACAGCCACAGTCTGTGGAATCCATTTTGTTTGATTATTGCACCATTTGAATTATTTAACACAAATGCAGAATTGCTGGTGGTGCTGGTGGGTGGAGGGGTATCAGGAATAAGCAAAAAAAGAGATGCAGAAAAAAATATAACTGTGCAAATCAAACCCTTAGTGCTGAATTTTAAAAATGTAATGCATTATTCATGACTAATCATGTCTGGCAGTGATTGCATTTACGCAAATTCCAAGTGGTGGGGAATTGACAAATGTGCAATAAATACAACACAGTTTAAATACTTCTATTAAGATAAAAATGTAAAGGAGGTGGAACTAAAGGGTCCAGAGGTCCCACTGTACGACTGTGTAGGAGCTGTCACGTCTCCGAGACAATATGAGCCTTATCTCTGCACTGAAGAATGACGAAGACTGACAAACTGCACCAAAGACTCTGAGAGCCTTCTGCAAATGCATTAGTATTTTTAGACCAGAAAAATGATTTTTTTTTTCTTTCCAAGGGAAAAAAACAGGCATCATGTGTATCGGGGCATGATGAAGAAGCCAGAAAATTGCATGCATGCCCTACAAATGAGTTCACCAAATCCATTCTGAAGAACAAGCTTCGCTTACTTCACTGAATTCATTGGCAGTATTTTTTTCCAAATGTGTTTAACTGCCTTCAAATTAGACTCATTTAGAGGAGCAGCTAGTGAAAACTGATGATACCATCATTAGACTTGGCAGTGACTCTTCCTTAGATTCATAAAAAATCAGCCCAAGTGCCCATGGAAAGTGGTAGCCATTCTTTGGCATGGCCACTATTACAATTGTGTTTAAAGTGTATATATCTCAGGACTGACAGGGAAGAATAATGAAAATTTGTTAAGGCTAAATGTTGGTCACTGTGACCTTATGTCTCTCTGTTTTATGGAAGTAATTCTTCTCCCTGTTTGAAAATTTCTACAAATCTGGCACAAATGGCCTATTACTCACTACCGGCAGACTGATTCTGGACAAAAATAGCAAATAACAGGAACTACACTAGGTAAAAAAAAAATGAAATTCTGCAATATGTCAAAAAAATACAGATGTACGCTGATCTGAACAAATTCACAGTGCTGATGTTTCTGTCATCTTCAGCTTGTACTGCACAATCCAAAAATACCAGGCCCAGGCAGTTTTCTGTAACATCTTCCTGGGTGAACATGATGTTCACTGAATTGGCGTGACCTGTAAATGCTAAAATCTCCTATTTTGGATGGAGACTGTCCTCCATATACCTGTACCAGTGCCAAGGTGTTGTTCACATGGACACTGGGCACCACAAACAGACACTGAATAGGTTCATGACCAGCAACCACACATCAGCAACATCCATCTCCAGAGGCAGAGACACCTGCATGAAGGAACAGAGAGAGAGTGAGAGAGTACAGAGGGAGAGAAACTGCAGAGTTCAGGGACACATGATCCAGCCATAACTATACACATTCTAGTACAGTGTCTGCATCCTGGACCCAGGCAGGTAGTTGTTTCCACAGGAGAGAAGCTTGGTAGGTGAAAGCTCTGCCTCCCAGTCAAGAGTAGAGAGAGTTAAATTCTTGGATTATAGTGAACAATGGGTTCTTTGATAAAGCAGGGAGAATTATTGTTTAAGGTTTGTATGAAATTATGTTAAATTCTACTTTAAGTTACTTTAAGCCAATGATGTCTCTTGTTTGATTGTCTTTCTGACTCACACTCCAGATTTTGGATTACCTGGACAATCTTTAAGATGTTATTTGGACATTCTGATAGAAGTAAAGAATGCATCGGCAATTCTGCATCATTTTGGGACAGGATATTCCTAATTTTGCTAAATTACAGACCCATCCTTGACCTTTCTTTTATATGTGAACTGAAAGGTAATCCTGGTCCTCGGTCCCTCTCAGGTTCTTCAAACATGTATGGGATGGCATTGAAATGTTGTCCATATTAGGGATGTCATTAGGAACTGAAATCCTGATATTCTTTTGGGCCAATTTCAATAGTTTTGTAAAGTTGTGTCTTCAGAGTACACACCTGTTATAGCTCTGTAGAGTCAGGTCCACAGTGGCCACTCCTTGAAGTGCATCTTACAAAATTGAAACATTCAAGCATCAAGGAGTCAAAAAGCACAAAAAATGGGAGACAGAGGCTGGGTTTCCATTCAAAAGTATTGTATTTTCAAAGCAAATTCTCAGAAATTTGAAAAAAGGAAATGTTCAACTACCTTTTTCAAATCTTGGGAGGGGCTTAACCACAGCAAACAGATAGGGGGTGCTAGATTTTGGGTCCAACAACAGTGAACGAACATGACGTCATTTAAAAAAGAATTGGTCTGAAGCCATCTGCTACTGCTATTACAAACCCAAAAAATAGAAAACATCGGAAGTTTTCTCCTCCAGCTCTGTGCAGCTTGTCATTGTAGCGTCACTGTGCACTTATGAGAATGTGTTCGATGTTACTCAGAGGAGATGGACAGATTGTGTTGTAGCCTTAGCTTGGCTACCAGCTTAGCTGCACACAATGCCAGAGCATGTCATTTCTGCATTTTTTTGCATTTGTCAACTGATGTGTATCTCCTTTTTCCAATACAGCAGATTTATCCATCTCCTTTCAGTTTGAGATGGAAATTTTCAAACTTTTTTTAAAATTTGAGGTGTTTCCATCAAGAAATTAGTTGAGGTGAATGAAACACACCTAGAAATGTACCTGTTTGATTCGATACATACAGTATTGATGATTGATGTGGTATTGATTGTGCAATAATGATGCTCTTTAATGGGGATCATTAAATGTTATATCTCTCATGCCAGGTGAATGGATGATTTAAACAAAGCTGAAGAGCTCATTCATACAGATTTTGACATATTCATGAACCAAATTTGATAAATGCTTTTAAGCCTTTTATTTTTGTCTAAGTAATGTTAAATATTTTGAATACATCTATGAAAAATGAGAGCAACAACAAACTAAACATATGAATAGAACTTAAAAGTGTTTATTTTTTTTCTGAACATACAGTTTAGACGGGGTCGTTGGAAATGAATGAATAGAATGTGTCATAACCTCTTCTTTTCTCTCATGTTAGAGGTTACAAGGTTGCCCAGTCTGTTTGCCATTTAATAAAGGCTGTAAGTAAAAAAACATTTTACATTAATAAAAAAGCACTTATCTTCCAATGATGTTCAAACACCAACGATTCCGAATCGTTTAGCATGTCATCAAGGAGAAAATCACACTGTTGTGTAATGCAGTGTCTGATATCTAGGCAACCTCCGATATTTCTTGATCACCTGCAAGTCGTATCTAATCTTATCATTATTTCAACATTTCCACACTCGTGCCTGTGGTACGCAGGGGGAAATGACCATTTACATGCAAGGATATGAGATTGCATTAATCATTCAGGTAGCAGAAATGTTTGCTTTGATTTATTGCGAGTGGCTTTTAAGGTAAAGATTGTCGAGATTGTTCCATCAGCAAACAATTCAATCACTCTGTGGTTGCTTCCTTGTAGAGGGCACAGGGGATAAGGAGAAAAAAGAAGAGCAGGAGAGCGTGAGTAAGTAGTGGGGGTGGTCGCATAATTAACAGAGCCCGATGGGAGGGCTTTGCATACTCTTCAACAGTGTGTGGAGGGCTATGCTACTGCATTAAACTACTGTCTCATTCCTCATTCAGGGAAATTGACCACTACCACCACCTCCTCCCTACTCCCTACTCATATGGCTATAGTCTAAAAATACTCCGGAGGTCATTTGCCAGGCATATATTCATCCTTACTTCCACCTTGCCCCCCGGCTGCACCGAGGTGGGTTACAGCTGTTACTGAACTAAGACAAGGGTATCAGGTGTGGGGGGTGGGGTCCGCTGGCATGCACAAGGGTCAGATCTGAAAGGCATGCTTGTATTAACATCCATCCTGAGATATCCAGATACAAGTAGATGTGAAAGTGCTTCTGTTCTGAGCCAGAGTTACAGCTGTTTGTTTCCAGATCACTCCTGTTCAACAAACTGGATTTGTAACACCTCTGTTCATTTCACTGTCCTGCTTGGAGGTTGTTCATAGGTGGAGTTTTCCCTGCTTATATTACACACTGCAGCTGGTGTGAATCAATCAACCAATACATCTTAAATAACAATACCTCTACTTTGACCAGTCTGTTTTCATTAGCTCTCTTTATGACACAGTGATGATGAATGAATCTTCAAGTGCTTAAAAAGGTGTGTGTCATTTAGGTAGCACACGCATACAATGTAGTCTAATACAGCTGCATCTTTGAAGAATTTTTGAACATTTTAGATGGATTTTAAAGACTCTAAGAACATGCCGTTGGTGCACTAGACCCAACATGTAAGCTGAGTAAACCCTAGAACCCCCACACTGGGGGGCTTTGGGCCATGGCAAAACAGAGCACAACACATTGTGTTTGAATAGAAATGATTTTATTTTAACAAAAGCAATTGAGACATAATCAACATAAAATAATTAATCAATGGGATGGTAAACATCAGTGTATCAGCGGCGTGGAGTGTGTATGAAGTGTGAAGTGTTTAGAGTGTGCAAAATAAACAAAAGGTGAACCTAGAGAAAACGCTGCCACATCAGGGAGGATGCACCTGCAGAAAGAGAGAGAGAGAGAATGAGTGACAGACGAGCCAGTGGGAAACCAGGCCAGGTGTTAACCACTGGCACCACTTAACCGCCACTCTTACAATCAGCTGTTTAACAAAACAGGCACTCCTGTCAGCAGGCTGGGGTCGCTACAAAACACACTCATGTTGCACATCATATTAAACGGGAGAAACTCCACTACAAGCATACATAAGTCATATTTACACAAACCAAACACAACTCCAATACTAACATCAAATATCAAAATCCTAAAAAAAGCTATACATGTTCAGATCAGGAGAGAATGTGGACAAATGTCAGAGTCAGGCTGCTAATTGGATAGACGTTGCTTCAGAGCTGTCCACGTGAGATGGGCTTTGATTAGATTTGCTGGAATGGATAAAAATGTAAGACTTGAATAGGAATTTTGATTGATTTAATGATGTAATGAAATAATTATCAAAGGGGTGGGGTTAGACCGGACCGGTTTGTTCACTGATTAGTAGCATATCAGCCTGACAGGTCTGTCTGCTGCTATGACAGACTGAAAGCAGAGTTAGTGATATTCACTGCTCCCCTGATGTGGAATGAATGCCTGTCAGATGCAGGCCGTCCTACCTACAACGAGAGGCAACGGAAGTGCTTATTAGTGCTGTTTACATTCCACCTGATGTTAACGTTAGCATTGCTCTCTCTCAGCTCTATAAGCAGGCTCATCCTGAGGGAGCTTTTATTGTAGCTGGGGATTTTAATCAGGCCTGTTTAAAAACTGTTCTACCCACGTTTGTGCAATATGTGCAGTGTTCCACCAGAGAGAAGAACACACTAGATCAGGTCTACTCAAAACCCTAACCCCACCTGGGTATGTCTGACCACATCTCACTGCTCACGATCAGCTTACAAACCCCTCAGAAGAAAAACAAAGCCAGCTGTGGTAACAGGTTTACAAGGTTTACAACAATCAAAAACCCTGGATGACGGCAGAGATGCTGTCACTCCTACAGTGCCACCAGACCGGTGGCATGTAGTTATGAAACGTTTTGAAAAGTTCGTCCTCCAACACCTCAACTTGTGGCTCCCACCAAACTTTGATCAGCACCAGTTTCCTTACAGAGCAAACAGGTGACATCACTACTGCCCTTCACACCACTTAGAGAAAATAGGGAACTAACTTGGAATTACATCAGGATGCAGTTTTTATGCGTAGACTGGCAAACTTTTAAACTCATGAGAACTGACACAAACAGATGAATAATCAGAGTGCATTCACGAAACAGTGCATTATAGACAACCATGGAAGAGGGCAACTTAATATTTTATGTGTCATCACTGCTTCTCTGTTTCTGCTGTTTTCTAGATCAATTATTTATTCACATTTTTTACTGTTATTTATTGTTGTCTTCATTCTTTATTATTCTTCCACTTCCATATTTTTTTTGTAGTTTAACTACTCCTACATTTTTGTCCGATTCAAACTATTCAAATTTAATATGTTTCAGCTCATTCCGGACATCTCTGCTATTGCTTTTCATAATTCTAACCTTTATAATTTTTAAAATATTAAGCCTTTATGACTATTTTTCTTATAGGAAATGAATAGTGAACTCTAAAGCTATGTGTGGTTACCATGGCTACAACAGTGCCTTTGATTACTACTCCACTGAATACAGTAGTTAATTTAACTCTTGCACTTTTCCAGCAAGTTCAACTATTTTGACTTGAATCACACATAATCTCTTCAGAGATGCAAATTTTCTAGTTACTTTTACTTTTTTTTTTAAGTGAACTGATGGGGTTTGCTCCAGTTTTTCTTGTTGTGTACTGTGTGTACTATGATAATAAAGACTATCCTATCTTATCTTATCTCCCGTTTTGTCTTTGTTAGACAAAAGACAAACCAGTCTTGTTGAGTCTTTTATGACATTTTTGTCAGCAGTAGTAATTTTACTGCCCTGTGGAGGTTGGCTCCAAAAGGAAATCAATCCCCACAGAGTCGTGTGGTAAAATGGCCAGTTTTCATCAGTTCTCATCGCGCCATAGGACGCGTAAGGCCTTAACTGTCTGAACTCGAAGCTTCACTGTTTTTCTCGAAGCTTCACTGTTTATCTTGCTGCATATATGTTCATTCAAAAATAAATACAGTCATACGAAAATACTTCTTACAGTTACTCCAAAATGCACAAAAGCTCACCAGAGAGTGCAATATGTAAAGCACACCAGAGACCAAATATCAGGGGATTTAAAACATATCCAAGAAACAAAAACATCCAAAAACCCCTCCTATAAAAAGAATCATCTGCACATCAACAGAAAAACCATAAGGGGTTGAAGATCCCACACAAAATGTACAAAGGAAATGGAAAGAGCCAGGCCAACCCACATCAGGCCCAGTGCACCCCCAATAAAACTATTTCACAAACTAAAAACTAACTGAAATAGAACCAACTGAGTGAAGATAAAAGAAAGAGGAGGAACACACCCAGGCTGTAGCGCTGTCATCTACCTGGACAGGTAGCATGTGTGAGTGAGTCCCAACTCCTCTCCACCCCCTTCCCTACCCGCTTACTCATAAAGTAAGGGAGCCCAGGGGCCCATTAAGGGGTTAATGCCCTAACTATCACAAAAGTGACTTAGGCTACGTTCACACTGCAGGTCTTAATGCTCAATTCCAATTTTTTTGCTGAAATCCAATTTTTTTGCATGATTGTTAACATTATATTTTAAATGCGACATCCATCAGACTCCAGTGTGAACAGTCTGCAGCTCTGAAGTGACCCGCATGCGCAGAAGAAGATGCAATGTCACATGCAGCGCACTCCTTACCAGTTGGTGGCAGTAATGCACCAGTAATTTGTTTGCCAACTGCTATAAAGCACTAAAGAAGCAAGAAGCGCACGGTATTTATGGAAGTAAATATGGATGCTACAGAAGCCAGCGTGTGTATCAATTTTTTGTTGTGAAATCAGAGCCAACAAAAATATGACCAAGTCCATTGTTTGCATCCGATTTTTCCGGGTCCCACCTCCTCCAGCACAGAATTCCTGTCTCACTTCAATGTGGTCAGATTACATGCGACATGACCATTCAGACTGAGGTCTCCTTGAATTACATTTGATATGTATCTGATTTAGGACCACATATGAAAGCGGCCTGGGTCTAGTTTGAAAAAATCAGATTTGAGCTGTTTAGACTGTCATGAAAAAAATCAGAAATGGGTCACATATAGTGAAAAAATTTGTCTGCAGTTTGAACGTAGCCTTACACTCAAGATAGTTCACCCTGGCAACTCGGACTGACAAACTGACCTGCTCCAGAGCAGATTAGCTTGTGGGATTGAGGCGTAAACATGTCAGAGCACCAGGAGAAAAACTTGCTGTTAGCGCTGTGATCTCCTGCTGCACTGTGATGTGAGACAAAAAAGAAGAGTTATATCTGCAGACATCTCAAGCCTGAGACTTTAACCTTTTTTTTCTTTCTGATATAAAAAATATGTTTTTTCTCTGATGTGTCTGCTAAAACAGAGAAAGATTAATGCACTGAATCCTTTGATATAGTGATGATACAATACTTCCCTGTGGATTTGTTTCACACTTTCAATTCAGTTTTTGTATTTGTTCTTTGCTCTGTTTGTTTCCCAAACTGAAAAGGATAATAGGTCCGTCCACACCAAGCATTATAAGGAGAACTATAAAGATATAAACATTCACGCTGATGAATGGGATTGTTCTATGATCAGCTGCTCTGACTGAATCCTAAATATAAAAATATCACCCGTAGGAGAATAGAAACAAATGCAAATTTCATCGTAAACAGGTGTTTCTTACCGTGAATCCACAAGCTCAGAGCAGAGAAAAAGAAACTAGGTTCATCATTGAGGATCCTCATCAAAAGATGTTGTTCAGTATTTAAGCACATAATTGTCCTCCACATCTCCACAAAAACATCTGTAATTGATAGAATCCACATCAGATCGACTGCCGTCTCATATTCACCACCACGATATTATGACTGTCGAGCAGCTGTTTCCAATGTTGTCCAGCTTCATGTTATTAAAAAGTGAGATGAATAAAATTTAAATTAGTGATTTTTTTGTGCTGGATGTGATGATCTGTAAATTCAGTCTGTTCAGTGGTTTTATAGATCATCAAATTTCTGACATTGACTCTGACACTGATTAGAAACATATCAATCCCTCATGTCTTTTGCTGCAGCAGCAGTGCCATTTTCAATTTGTTTTATTTATATTTTTAATTCCTCCCATCTGTTTGAATTGTGCTCGCTGCTTATTGTGTGACATTTGCAGGTGATCCACACATCCCCTGTGTCACCTGGCAACAACTCCACCTTTTAGTGTGAATGTTCTCACGACATCAGACCCAAACCCTGAGCTCGACAAAACAAGTTCATGTCCAGCTTCGTGAGACCGATTAGCCTGATCGTCAATATTGTGGATTAGTTGAGCCGTGCATTTGAAAACATAGCCTGGATGGTTTGAGCTTCCTTTGTGACACAGGCCCCAGGTGCGCTGGAGGGAGGGGCCGAGGCACGAGGGTGAACAACAGCACCACAAAAAAGAGGGAAGACGCAATGTGTCAAATACCTTAAAATGCACATAATAAAACATTTTTAGTCATATCACCTAAATCTACTTTAAAGGCTCTTGTTCTGATTGAGTTTTATGATTAAATGAGCCGGCGTGCTACAGAATCCTATTATTTTTATTATACAAGCAGATATTTTTCACTCTCGGCACAGTTTGAAATGCCATTTCAAACACACACACGCAGATATGACTGTAAATTAAATGTGAATGCAAAGGCATGCGCAGTTTCTGAGTGGGTGTGCTCATTCCTGTAGGACTTCATTTGTGTTCAGGTGGCAGTGCCAGTAATTGCTATGTTTGCAGTAGAAACCACACAGAGATAATTGTCCTGTCTTATGTTTCTCAATGTGATGCTCGAATGCACGCACTGCTCAGTGTTTACATGAATATGTGAGGCGCAGAGCAACAGACGAGAAGTACGCTGTCAGACTCCAGGGTCATTCAGGAAGCAGCAGGAAGGCCCGAGCAGCTGGCAGGAGGTCGGATGTGGACAGCAGTTTGTACGGCCCATCTGGCTCAGCCAAGAGAAGCGACTGATCAAATGGTCCAAACACAGACACAGAATACAGGCGAAAGTGTTCTCAAGATGAAACTTTCCACATTAGTCAGTATCACTAGTTATTATGATCAAAATCATAAAATTCAAAGATTTAATTTTGATCCTGGGTGAAAATTCATGAAACTACTCATTAGTTGATGGTTTTAAACTGGCACAATATGAAACAAATTGAAAAATATGCTGAAAGATGAAATGCAGTGTAAAGACAAAAATGGTGCAAAAGATGCAAAAACAAATTACAAAAAGGACATACGAGACATACAAATGTGAAAATAATGTAAAAGACAGAGACAAATGCATAAGAGAAAAGGGACTTAAGTTACCCACAAGAATTAAGAGGTAGAAAATGAATGAATATGTCAGACAACATGAGTATTTTAATCAACATTTGTACTAGTATGTGTTAAACATGGAAACATATGAACCTTGTGCCTTAAAACTGCCACCTTATAACCAGCACAATGTGCTGTGACATGCAGGAATGTGTGCATTAACAAACATACAATGGCAAAACTCCTACAAATGTGTGTTTTATTACACTTTGTTTTCTGTGCACATTACCAGCTGTTGTGGTCAGATGTAAATATCTTCATTTCCAACTAAAAGGCCCATGTTTGCTTTAACCTGACAGTTAAAGTTTATGGTAATGTAACAACAAAGGTTCACTTTCAAACAGATTCTTTGAAAACTTTTCTCCCAAAACCAAAAGATTCATTTAGGTTTCTTTGGTTTTGGTGTTTCAACCTAAGACAAGAGCTTGGCTCAGAACTTTCTTTCAAATTTCCATCACAAGATGCAAAAAACTAAACTCAACATAACGCACAAAAAGACTAAAAGATGCAAAATGACAAAACAGACACAAAATTCAAAGGACAGAAAATTATGAAAAGAATGAAGTAAAATATGCAAAAAGGCAAAAAAAATCTTTTGTGTCCGTTTTGTTCTTTTCTTATTTTGGTTTAACTGAAGATACTGTAAATCAAATGAACACAATCTGAGTCATTGGAGACAAAAGAAAAACCACAATGAATCATTTTTAAATGTCACAATATAAAATCAAAATATCACAACAACAATATCAATTTAACACGCTGATTTAAGTCCAAATGTTTAAAATGGGGTAATTAGTTTAATGCAGGTACAAAACTGTCTTTTATCCATCACCTGATCGATAACGGTAACGAGTGTGATGTCATAATGCAGTGGTCCTCAACTGGTGGGTTGGGACCCAAATATGAGTCACAGACTTAGAGGCTCTGAGTGGGTCACAAAGTGTGTGATGAAAAAACCTGCCTGTACTATATTTATTTGATTCAGGTGCCGTAGCTGCTGCTACAATAAAGAGTAAAGACCGGGTACTTTGTGTGTTGTTTATACAGTGGTACCTTGCATAAAGAAAAATTCGCATACAGAAGAAAAAATTAGCAAAAAGTCCAAACCGCATAACAAAAAATTATTCGGACAGCGATTGAAGATTGATATGTCTACGCCCGGGTCACGTCTGCATCACTTCTGAGTCTCATCCGCGAATGACCCGGAAGCGAATGTAAACATTGTGGTCCTTCTGATCGTGTGTCCGGGTC
>JAQQAE010015643.1:0-11989 GCA_029823295.1 Pseudamia nigra
GGCCGCCTACCCTGAGCCGCTGGTTCTGCTGGAGGTTTGTCTCTTCTGTTAAAGGAAGTTTTTCCTCCCCCCTGTCGTCCTTGTCTTGCTCTCAGTGGTTCTGTTGGGTTTGCTCTCTGTATAGTCTTAAGGTCTCGGCCTTGAATTGTGAAGTGCCTAAAGATTATCGTCGATTATCATTGGCGCTATACAAATAAAACTGAATTGAGTTGGCTACTAGCTAGCTTCCCAACATCACAGACTGACGCTTTAAGCAAAAAAAGCACAAACTGATGCATTAACATGTCACCAGAAAAAAAATCCCCTCAGTGTTCAAATGAAATCTACCATCTTGGTTTCTACTCACGTAGCCATAGGGTGGTCCTGGTGGCCCTGGTGGTCCCGGAGGTCCCACTGGTCCCATTGGACCTGGAAGCCCTGCCAGCCCAGTCTGTCCTGGACTGCCTGTATTTCCTGGATCACCTTGAGAACCCTGAGGTGAGAACGAGCCATGGTTTGTGTTGTGTGGTGGTGTGTGCGAAATACAGGTGCAAAATAAGAATTAGTGAAGTGTTGGGTGATAAAAGAGGAGAAAGAAACTCATGCAGAGCAGAATTAACTGGTCCCTAATGTTGAAGATGGCACAATATGGTGGAAAACCCCTCAGGGTCATTTCTGACACACACTCACAGATGGAGGAAGTAATAAAATACAAATAACAAAATATACTTCAGTAAAGTTTTCAAGCATCCATTCTTTATAGTATAAATATTTTTACATCCTACAGTTTAACCACGGCGATCCAGAAACCCCACCATCTTCTCTGGACCAAAGCTCATTTAGAATGATCTGACGCATTCATCTGACCACAGAACAGTTTCCATTTTACCTCATTTTAAATGATGTTTGTTCCAGAGCAGACAGTGGTGTTTGTGGATGGTGTTCATATGTCGTCTTCTTTACATGATTCAGCTTTAACCTGTATTTGTGGATTGAACTGTGTTCACACACAGTGAATTGTGGAAGTGTTTCTGAGCCCATGCAGTGATTTCCAGTAGAGAATCATGTGTGTTTTTAATGCAATGTCGCCTGAGCGCCCGAAGATCACTAGCATCCGGTTTGACCTTCGGTGATGACCTTTTGATGATATTATACACTGTAGATGGTGGATCTTCAATGTCTGACACATTTTAAATTGAGGAACATTTTCCTGAAATTGTTCCACAATTTTATAGACAGTTTGTTGCAGATTGAAGAACCTCTGTCCAATTTTACATCTGAGAGGCTCTGTCTCTGTAAAAGTCTCCTTTTACAACCCGTCATGTTACTAACCTGTTACCAGTTAACATAGTTAGTGTCAAATGCTCCTCCAGTTGCTTTAGATTTGTGACCTTTATTGCTCCTGCCCCAACTTTTTTTGAGATGTGTTGATGCCATCAAATTCAATATCAGCAAATATTTTACATGAAATGGTAAAAGTCACAGTTTCAACCTCTGATATGTTGTTTAAGTTCTATTGGGAATGTGTGTTTGTGAAATTTGACAATGTCCCAACTTTACTGGAGTTGGATTTTTTTTTATACAGGTCCAAACCCAGTGTAACTTTTCTAAATCATGTTTCTCAGCATCAAATTCAAAATGGTCGTATCAGTGTCAAAAGATTCCTGAGGTGCTATTTTTAATTGAACATAGGGATTCATTATTATTAACATATTACACAGTGGCTCAGTTTTTTGGAAACATTGTTGTGTCTGCACTTCTGCTGACAGGAACTACTTGTGGCCTCTGAGTACAGGTAAAGCGGGGTTGGAAGGGTCAGTTAGTGGTGAAATGCACAGCGATGAAAGCGAGTGTAAAAGGAGAGAACAACACCACAGCAGAGACTCAGTACCTGTGACCCAGGAGTAAAGTAAGAGAAGAGGCCCGTGAAAAGGTTGGAGTCTTGTGATTCTCGCTAGAGGAAAAGCAAACACGGAGGAAACGCATATATCTGGATGCACTGGCGCCAGAATCACACACACACACACACATTTTCTGATTTCAAATCACAAAGCAAATCTGGATTTGTGATTTCGTAATGTGAAGGGACAGATCACAGCCCAGGTTGGAGTGAAATAACAGTTTAACTCACCTTCTCTCCAGCTGCCCCTGGAAGACCAAGCTCTCCATGGTCACCCTGGGAAAGAGGACAAGAGTGGAGTTGCATTGCAGAGATTTTACACTTGTTTATCAGGAGCTGAAAGCAGATCTAGACATGGTTTGTGTTTGTGTCCGTCTGCCAGCTCATCAACTTGCTAGAAATAGAGCTAGTTTATCTGGAAGGAACAATGTTTTACTGACCTGTGACCGGTAGGTAATTACACTGCAATAAGAAATCAAATAATGCACTATCAACATGAAGACACTAAGTGAGCGTTTCCCTGAAGGGGACCACAGAAGTAGTCTTTCAGTCCTATGAATAATAAGTAAAGAATGTGGCAGAAACTATTTTAGGTATGGGTTATTGAGTTATTACATTCACAAGGTTTTCAGAAGATGTCCTCTAACCTTGACCTTGGTCAAGCCTCAATCCAGGGGCTGCGGTCTTCGTGGTCTGTGAAGGCTACACCTTACGGTCATTAAATGTGACAGTCTAGTCCACGGACGCTGGGCAATTTGTGAAAATTAGCACAGCTGTTCTTACTCTTGTGTAATGACGTAGACATCTGTCATCGACCAGCTGATGTTTAGAGATGGAGAACTTTTTGCTCACGTTTGTGGCTATTTTGCCTTTAAATTTCCATCCATCCATTTTCTACCCCTTTAATACTCACAGGGGTTTTTTTGGGGGGGAGGGGGTGGAGCCTTCAAATGCAGCCCACATGGGCTGCAGCCCTTGGACTGGGACACAGCTCTTGAGTTCAGGGACAGCAGGTTGAACTCACAAGATTTTTAATAGATGTAACTGTTGCATCAATTTGAAAAGCCTACGTGATCTTCTTGAGTTATCATGTTCACACAATAGGTGCTGATGCCGCCTGTCCACCTGCCTGGGTGATCACAATACCCCGTCAGCCTTTCTAGGCTGAGGGGAAAAGAAGTTATGAATGTTCAGTGGAATCAAAAATTATAATTCTTATATAATATGGAAATTTGTTTTGTGATGCCATTAAATTATCCTGTGACCCACCTGAGGGTCCTAACACAGTGTTTTGGAATTTGTGTTGTATATGAACCTGTCCATTCTCACCTTCTGTCCCCCTAATCCAGGTCGACCCGGGGGGCCAGGAGGACCAGGAGGCCCCTGAAATAACAAACACAACAGTGCTTTTTATATTCACACTACATGTACCACCTCACTACCACATCACAGTCCAAACAACTGCAGATACCCACTGGAAGACCGGGAGCTCCATCTAGTCCAGGGGGTCCGGGAGGCCCAAAGGCTACAGGACCATTGGGTCCTAATGCCACTGACGTACCAGGTGAGCCAGGAGGACCAGGGGGGCCCGGAGGACCACGGGGACCCTGAACAATGAAACATGATGTCGGTGTATAAGGTCAAACTAGTTTAATGAGTATCGAACCTGTGAAAATAATGAATATTTAACATACCCGTATTTTATCCAGGTCTGCGAATCCAGAGCCCTCCATGTCGAAAAACGTCTGACAAACACAAACAGAAATGAGCAAAGTGACACCTTTCAATGGAAATCAGAACGGAAAGTACGGCTGGTGAGCTGAAGACGTACTGGACGGTCACTGGAACCAGTACCAGGTCCAGGTGGTCCCGGTGGACCGGGGGGGCCTCTGGGTCCAGGCTGACCCACTCCGGGGTCACCCTGGAAAGAGTCACATAAAATTAAATTAGCTCTCAGTTAAAGGTCCCATAAGCCAACACTTCAATTTATATCTGTACTAACTGTACTGTCGTGTAACTACTCCTACATTTTTTGTCCGATTCAAACTATTCCAACTTCACATTGTTCATCTTATTCAGGACATCTCTGATATTGCTTTTCAAAATTCTAACCTTTATCATTTTTAAAGTATTAAGCTTGTTCAACCAATTTTTTTCCCATAGGAAATTAATGAAGAACTCTAATGGAATGTGTGGTTGCCATAGCAATGGCAGTTCTTTTATCCTTTGATTACTACTCCACTGAATAGTTCATCTGACTCTTGCACTTTTCCAGAAAGTTCCAGTATTCTGACTCAGCAATTCCATGCCATCTCTTCACAGATTGAACATTTTCTAGTTAAATGTGTGATTCCGTCTGTCGAGTCCTTCACCTTTTGTCCTTTGGCACCAGAGGTTCCTGGAGCTCCCGGGACTCCTCGGGGTCCGGCTGGACCCTGAGACAAAATGACGGGATATTATTAACGATGCACCAGAAAAAACATGAATCACATACTGAGTGAAAATAAAGAAACCTACAGCTTTTCCATCCTCTCCTGGATCACCCTAAAGGAAATGAACAAGCAATCAGTAACATTTAACAAAATGTACATAAAACTGAAAAATCTACATGACAGAACAATTTTACTCCTTTAATGTTGAAAATAACAAGATGTTTAAGAATTAACACTGAACTTATTTTCTTACTTCAGGTTTAATGCTGTGCACACTGGCATTTACCGTCATTTCCGCACTATTAGGCGCATCTAAACGCCGTCAATTTTGTCCAAATTACACTGCGCCTTATAATCCGGTGCGCCTTATAGTGCGGAAAATAAGTCACCAAAACAAACAAGTATGAACACAATAATAAAAATCAGAATAAAATATGAAACAAAATGCACAAGATAATACACAAAATTGACAAAAAGTTAAGAAGAAATGAACAACATAATGAAGAAATAAGCAAAACAAGACAAAACTAAAAAAACAGAAAAGAAATAATCAAGAAAACTAACAATTATGGACAAAACAATAAATAAAATAGAAGAAAATTAAAATAATAAAGACAACAAACAAAATGAAATAAACAAAATGCCACAAAGACACAAATAATGAAATGAATAAAATAATACAAAATAATTAAGAAAATCAACAAAAATGAATTAAACTGGAGATACAGGAAAAAGGGTCTCTGTACTCACAGGCTCCCCATCAGCTCCCGGGGGTCCTGCAGGTCCTTCTGATCCTGGACGTCCCGGCGGTCCCGGCGGTCCGGACACCTGCTGCACCACAGCACCATTCCCCAGTCGCACCACCTCGGCTGCAGGTCCCGGTGGTCCAGGGGGCCCAGGGGGTCCGTCAGGGCCACGGTCTCCTTTATTCCCAGGGTATCCGATGCCTGAACTGCCCTGTAGGGGTCAGCAGGGGGCACATGAGCTCAGCAGCTGCTATAGACACTAGTGGAGCGGCTGCATGGGGAAATCATGCAAATGGTGAAACAAGCGCCAAATGTGTCCTACAGGAAACGTCTTCAAGACAGAAATGATGAGTTCAATAAAGTTTGATGATTTGAAATGTGTCAGCCCTGCGGTGAACTGGCGACTTATCCAGGGTGTACCCTGCCTTCGCTCAAGTCAGCTGGGATAGGCTCCAGCATCCCCCCCGACCCTCACGAGGATTAAGGGGTAGAAAATGGATGGATGGATGGATTTGAAGTGTGGTCTAAGGGGCTCAAGGATGACGTTAGGTTTGGTTCTATGCATGTTGTGCTCATGGACGTATCATAAGAACCAGAAACCATATAGTGTGTCGAACAACAGAAAAATCATGCAAATTGTGAATCAAGCATCGATTTTCACACAATGATTCCCTAAGGCACAGGTGTCAAACTCGTGCCACGGAGGCTGAGACCCTGGAGGTTTTCTCTCCAACCAGTCACTAAAGCAGGTGATTTCACTGATTAGTTCCTCCCCACAATTTGAAGGAATGAAATCACCTGCTTTAGTGACAGGTTGGAGAGAAAACCTGCAGGGTCTCGGCCCTCCATGATTTTGACACCCCTGCCCTAAGCTATACTTGTCAAATGTGATTGGCTGGCCATGTGAAAATCCAAGATGGCAAAATTACATCTGAGGTGAGGTTTTCTCTTAGAAATGTAAGCACAGGGTCAATTCGAGTGATTGATCTGCCATGAAAGCAAACAGAATTTGACACAAAGATCACCCAGATTGGCCAACTACAAGCATTAACATTCTTGGCAGAACAATCACCACTATCTCTGACATAACCAGCATTATAATGCTACTGAATGTTAGAAAAATAATCCCAAAAAGCACATAAATTGAGACCAAGACCATTCTTGTACAAGGCCCTGTACATGTGTTTCTAAGAGAAAAACTGAAATGGTAATGTCATCTTGCTAGCCATTCCCCCCTGTCATGTTTGACAACTGGCCAAGCAGAGCTGTGATCTAAATACCTTGTTGTGCCAGACATATTTGCTTTGCCCCCTACAGGCTCCACTACAATACGATGCCGGATCTGATAGTTGCAGAGGCCAAACTGACAGGAAGACAGAGGGGAAGTGAAACAAAGACGGAGAGATAAAGCTAGAGCGAAAAGTGAAAAGAAAAGAGAAAGCATAAGTCTTCTGTTCCATCCATGAAAGTTTAGTCACTCACCAGCTGCTGCACCTGTAAAAGAAAGTCACACCAACATACAACTGCACATGCAAAAACATCAGAAAACAGATTGACGGCCAACTTGAAAAATGGCCATTTGTCAAGTATAGCCTTGGAAATCATGACACCACATTTGGTGCTTGTATCACTTTTTGCATGATTCATGTGGAAAAATTGCAGTTATATGAAGCTGATTCCCCCAGTGGCCATTCCCTGGCACTACACTCTGACCGAGAAAGTATTTTCCCCATAGACACGTCATAAGACACATCTGTAAAACTGCTAATGAGGCATCTACAGCTAAAATAAGGGTGAAATGACTAGTTTGAAATGGTTTAAATCACTAAAATGTTTAAAAAGTAGGCATTAACATCTGTGAGGTTTCTCATGGTGCAGTCTGAGTGGGAAGGCATGAGCTCATGTTGAGACAGATTGAATATTTAGATGTCAGATCATAAAAATATCCCATTCCTTTCAGTACAGGCATAATTAAAAAATGAGTAAACTTCTTCATTGTGGAGCTCCTCACAGGTGGACACTGTGTTTCTGAAGGTGATTCACCGTGAACATACCTTTGCACCTTTTTCTCCCTGGAAACAGAAAAGATAAATCATTGTGTCAATGACAGGACATGTGTGTGGTTAACAGTTGACAATAACACTGCTAAACAGAATTCACAAAATAATATGACTGATTGCTATCACAACAAATCTCCAGTCTCTATTTTGTTCAAGATTAAAGGTTCTTGACAGTTGGCGGAAAAAACAGATGAAAACTTGTAGTTTTGATTTTTTTGTAAAAGATGCAACAAAACAAAAACAAATGAAAGAAAACTGCATCAAAGATGGAAGTAATCATCACCCTAACTCTAACCCTAACACACAAAAATAAAGGGCATGTTGTAAAAGATGGGGAAAGACAGAGGATAAAAATCATGTAAAAGAAGGAGAAAAAATTAACAGTAGCATAAAAGATGCAAAAAGACAGAAATGAAAATGACAGAAAAGACAGAATTGGTGTAAAATCCATTAAAAGATGAAAATGTTGTCCAATCCCCAATTCCAAAAAAGTGCAAAATACATACAAAAATAGAGCACAATAATTTGCAAACTTCATAAACACATACAGTAGAATCCTACATCAGACAAGAATGAGGGTGCTTTCACACCTACAGCATTTAATCCGCTTAAAGTGGACCGGAGTCCGGAACACCTGCAAGTTCGGTTTGTTTGGGCTGGTGTGAAAGCGGACCAGTTTGTTTTGGTTCGGACTAAAGAACCTTGTGGAGGTGGTCTCGGTACGCCTCCATCCGAACTCCGGTGCGGTTCGCTGATGGTGAGAACTCTGACCAGCCTCGATTCAGTCCTGCTGTCTGTAATGTAGCACTTTTTGGTCTACGGAGGCTTCCGTAGCAAGCTGTGGCATACATTTCAAGAAGCTAGTAAACTTCTCTATGTCAGTTAGTTTTGATACGTCTTCTCCGTGCCAAAAAGAAACGCAGTGTTTTCGACCCGAATACAATTTCCATGCTGGAACAACAGCAGTATTTGTGCTTTTTGCACAAACAAATGATAATAATAAATCGCCACAAAAACAAGTAAAATAATACCACTCATTATTCCGAAATTAAGCATAAATCCAATATTTTCGTCTGTTATTTTCCCTCTACAAATGCTGTGCCAATCAGCTCTAACCTACATCATCCAAAACACAGTATTTTGTAAACAGCGCCGTCACATGAGTGGGGGGGGTATACGTACGTACAACATTCATAGTGGTTGGTTCATTAGCAAGAACACTGGTGTGAATGTGGACCGAACTAGTTGAGAATTGCAACATTCTAGCAACTTGTGGGTCCAATGGAACCGCTGGACCGGACTAACGGGTGTGAAAGCAGCCTGAGACAACATCCGTCTCCTAAAACTCCATCAGCTGGTCTTCTCACTGGTCCAACTTTTTTGAGGTAATATTTTCCACGAAATGGTAAAACATCTCAGTTTCACCATCTGATATGTTATCTATGTTGCATTGGGAATAAAATATGGATTTGTGAGAATTGAAAGCCATTGTATTGTGTTTTTATTTATATTTTACACAGCGTCAAAACTTTTTTGGCATTGGGGTTATAAAACATGCAAAAAGAAAAAAGCCATGTTTTTTACACCATGTATGTGGTTCATACACATATCAATTTTGGATTTTTCATGTTTTGTTTGATTAGATTAAAAAATAATAAAAATTGATGAAAATGTGACAATAAATCCTCATTATTAAACTGAACTGTCCTGATGAACTGTCTGTTCATACCTTCTGTCCTCGCTCTCCGCCCTGTGAAGATGAAGCAGAGGAGCTGACGCTGGAGCCGGCCTCGCCTTTGGGCCCTGCAGGTCCTCGGTCGCCCTTTGCACCTTTCTCTCCTTGGTCCCCTTTGGCACCTTTTGCCCCACGTGCACCTGGAGGACGCGTCAAGGCGATTTGTTCATTTATTTCCTCCATTTTTCTTCATTTTGTAGGCTCTTAGTTCACTTTCTTGATTATAATGTGTGTAGATTAGCTAAGTGCATATGATGCATGTAATATTTTATTATGCACTTATATAATGAATGCATATGGAATATTATGTATTTAGTGCATATATTCCTATAAGCTGTACAAATGCTAAATGTTCAAGCATTTGTATGACATAAGTGCTGTGATGCAGTATTTATTATATAATATCTGTTGT
This sequence comes from Pseudamia nigra, assembly GCA_029823295.1. Classification (NCBI taxonomy): domain Eukaryota; kingdom Metazoa; phylum Chordata; class Actinopteri; order Kurtiformes; family Apogonidae; genus Pseudamia; species Pseudamia nigra. Next base: position 9,265 of record JAQQAE010015643.1, read on the forward strand.
GTGTAATATGCATGTAAATACAGTATACATATAGACAAAGGAATATGTTGCATTCATGACTGACGTGTAATATATTTCCAACATGCTTAATCTTGGCAGATGTAACTTCTGTTCTGGCTGTACTTTTACTTTTCTTGTTATTGCCTGTTTTCATTTCTGTTTTTCTGCCACGTTCGAAATAAATAATATTTTGTTCTTTTTGTACTGTTTTTGCTGTGTTTGGGTCAAGGTGTTTATTATACGTTGTCCATTTTATTAATTTGCTTAATTATTTTGTTTATTTCTGATCATTTTGGGTGCATTTTCTTTTTGTTCTTTATTATTTTGTTGATTTTCTAAAATTAATAATTTAAATGTTTTGTTCATTAATCTGCTCCATAATTGAAAGGTGCAACAGTAAAACCTAGAGAAGACTGTAGAGACGTCAGTGTGTTTATCATTGAGCATTGGCGAGTTCATACTGGAGTCTGTCGCCACCTAGTGGACAGATCCGGTCGGGCAGTTCAGGGTCCTCTGACAGGTTTCTCTTTTTCTGGTCATTCGATAAGGGATCAATGTGGATTTTTCTTCCATAAATTTAGGAAGGGAATAAGAAACAAACAAAATAATCAAATCTATAAAACAAATAATGATGCACAAAATAAACTAAAGCAGTACAATGAACATTATGAACAAAATGATGAAGAATATGTTTGAAATATGAACGAGATAAGCAACAAAATGAGTAAAAATCAAGAACAGTGACCAAAAAAACTCTATAACATAATCAGAAATTAAATAAATAACAAAAACAGGCAACATTGTGGACTATTAAAAAAATAACCTGATAAAATAATAAACAGCAATGAGGGAAAAAATATAATAATAAATTGGTGTTAACATGTTGCCAGATAAAAAATGTGTCATATTTCATGTGGTTCATAGAGGGTTTGGATATTTTATTGCAGCTCTAGTCACTTATTTTTTTAGCATGGTACAAATGAGGGTATAATTCAAACTAGATCGACATATTATGTTTCATGGATAACAGGAGCCCAGTGGACAATATGTACTGTAGCTCGATCTGTCCACTGAGGGGAGATGCAGACAAAAAAGAGGAAAAAGAAAAAAAAAGAAAAAAGAACAAAGAAAAAAGAAGAAAGAAGAAAAGAGAAGAAAGAAAAAAGAAGAAAAAAACAAAGAAAAACAAAAAAAGAGAAAAGAGAAAAATAAAGAAAAAAGAAGAAAAAACGAAAAGGTAAACGGAAAAAGGGAAAAGAAAAAAGAAAGAAAAAAGACTAAAAAGAGAAAAAAGAAAAGAGAAAAAGAAGAAAATAATGAAAAAAGAAGAAAAAAGAAAAAATGGAAAAAAGAAAAAGAAAAAATGAGAAAAAGAAAAAAAAATTTTTAATAAATAAAGAGAGAGAGGGTCTTAAATGTGAAAAAGGTGTCTGTGATTCACTGATTTCCCGAGGCCCCTGAACTACTCGTGGCATTAAATTAACATTTTCAGACAATCAGGAGAAAACTGACATCGTTTGAGTTCTGTCTCTGTGTTAGTGATGAACACCGAAGCAAACCACACAGGAAAAAAAAGGAGATTTGTGATAAAATAATATCAGTTATCAAGGAAAAACACATATTGGTGTATTTTTTATAAGATTCAGACCTTTAATGTACTTCCACTCTTACACTAGTTGTCGTACATTTATGACTGTTAATTTTGTTGAATATTTAATTTTTTGTTGATTATTGATCTCAATTTTGTTCATTTTCCTGATGACTTTTACTGTATGTTTCTCATTCAGAAAATTTTTGCTCGTCTTACAGTATAACGGCGTTGTCGATTTTCGCTTCATTTCTTATTGTCTGAACTATTTTAGTGTGTCGGATATCGCACTCTGGGACCTTGTTTACCTGGAAGCCTGGTTCCAGATCCCTGGGATGGGATGATGGGGGGTTCGGGGACTGGCCTGGAGGGTACTGCGGTGGTCTGAGGAGACAACACATAAAGACAGTGCCATAAATCTGCAGCCCTTCCTCATTTATATGGAAATCACTTTCATGCATTCCTCAGATTTAATACACTTGGATCAGACGCTTGTAGTGTGAACACACAAAGAACCCAACAAAAAACCAATAATCCTCAAAGTGCACAAATATGAACCAAACACTTAAGAAAAAAGCAGAATTATGACAAAATAATTGAGATAATAAAATGAAGATGAAGAGTAGTAAATAGAATAAGTAGCCAAACAGACCAAACTGAATACAAATGGACAAAATAATTCACAAATTGAACTCTTTAAAATGTGCCATATATCAAATTCAGTTGACGTTTCTGAACTGACCTACAGAACACATGGACGCCACTGAAGTTAGCATTTACAGATGTGATATTCTACGATCAATAACTCATAAACAGCAAGTTGTTAAGAGACAAATGATACCAGTGTCTGATCACAGTGAGGTAGACAACAAGATACAAGAACAGTTTCATTAAAATCGCTCATCCTTTGAGCGGTATGAAGTATATTGACCAGCGCGTGAGACCCATGGAAAGACAAGCGTGTGGGGACCGTCTACAAAGTGCAACAACAAAAAGAACACAGATAACATTCAGTAAATTGCATGGACTTGGAAATTACATGACATATGCTTATTAGCTCCTCAAAGTGATAAAACAACCTTTAGCTTAGGAAAAAAGATGCAGAAAAAAAAGAAATGCAGCCATGGGGGGGGCGGG
>JAQQAE010015644.1:0-11989 GCA_029823295.1 Pseudamia nigra
ACCTTAAAGGCCGGTCCGCGAAAATATTGTCTGACATTAAACCGGTCCGTGGCGCAAAAAAGGTTGGGGACCCCTGCTTTATAGTGCAGAAATTAATTCAAGCTTCAGTAAGTTCTTTTTTTTGTTTGTAATCACACTGCAAAGGAGGAAAAGGTAAAAAAAAATTACTTCTGCATATTGTAATTGCTGCATTTTTACTCAGCTTGTCACATGGTATTTCAGGGCCAGGGTCTCACATTTCAACATAATACAGTTATCATAAGTTCGAGTAGGTTGGAAAGGGAGTGCTTCCTGGATTCATAAAAGTGTGTGTCTGAGGTGCTCTTTGGACCACGACATAAGTATATTCAAAAATATTAAAACTGCAAGACACTCTCTTTTAAAAACAATTAAAATTACTTTATTCCTTTGCCATTCAAAACAGCATTCCAACATGTTTTGGCTGGAGGTCGACCATTATCAGCCGGGCCGATTATTGGTGCCGATATTTGGAAATTTGACGTATATCGGTATTGGTGTTTTTACGTCTGATGGGTGACATCAAGAAATCAATTAAAAACTGGGTTATTTGGGCTCAGCCGCCCCCCCCCCCCACTGCTTCTGTCTCCAGCATTGTTCCATCCACGGCACCATCTGATTGGTTTAACAAGCCACAGTACCTGTAAGCCCTGTGTGTGTCCTCACACACACACACACACAGCAGAGAGGTAACGATTTTTTTTGCCGACAAGCTCCAGCAAACGTGTCGAAGGTAAACGCAGAAAACTGTCCTGAAATTGTAATAAACATCCCAGTGCTCTATGTCTAATAACGTTACAGCGTGCAGCAGAATAGAGCGCAGTAAACATTAGCTGCCGCTAACGAACCTCCCGACATGTCTGTGAATTACTTGAAAGAAGGTGCTGATAATATCGACAGTCAAACAGTCCGTGATAGTAAAAGCAGGCGTGTGTGGTTGAGAGAGAACATAAAAAAACTCTATTCACTCTTGTTTTCTTGTAGGGAAACACGCTAAGGTGGAGGTTGATTAGTTTATACGTGAGTCGTCTGGTCTGGTGTAAACGCTCTGCAGAGTTTGCACCAGCAATGGGTTGAATGTATGTAATGTCGAGAATAGTGTGTGTTTGCCTGAAAGTCACATGACAAACTCTACAGCTCACGACTACGACAATAACTTGTGAGTCTAGGATCCATGCACTTCTGGACCCATTTATTTTCTGTTTCTTCGGTTAAATAAACATGCTTTAGGCATTTAAACCAAGTTATGTGTTTGCATTATTCAACATTTTTATGCCAGTTTTTTTACACTTACACTGCAAATGAATATCAGCTCCAAATTTCAGTCATCGGCCCGCTTAACTACTGTATTTTCCACACTATAAGGCGCACCGGATTATAAGGCGCACCCCCCAAAAATGTCATTTTGAATTTTGTTTTGTTTTTATAATCAGGTGTGCCTTATAGTGCGGAAAATACGGTACTAATAATCGGTATCAGCCCTGAAAAACCCATATCGGTCGATCACTGGTTTTGGCACCAAACTTTAACCAGAGTCAAACAGATCCAATAGGTCAGCACCTCTTTTGTTATGATCCTCCACCAATAGGAAACTTCCACTTGTAATATGACATGTTATTCGGTTCCTCTAATAAGTGATTTTGTCTATCTTTAAATTTTTACTCTGTTATTAAAATATTATGGCAAATATTCTGACAAGTCACTGCTGTGCTGGGATTTGATTGACCGGTTGTTATGGTAACTCGTCAGATTTTTGTTACTTCTATTTATGTAACAGAACAAAGGTTTTCTTGACAGACACATAATTGTATTGTGGGCAAGTGCTTATTAACAACAAGGATTGACGAAGTTTCACCAAGTCAGTAAGCTAGTAGTTAGAATTAGCTTACCCATAAGACCCCAAACATACTATGCTCCCGTAACTCAGCCACCATTAGTCCAAATATGGTTACATGCTGTTTTTGGCTCCAAATACCATCCAGGAAGTGACACCCTGATTGGCTTCAAAGCTGTTGTTAAGAAACCAATGGGTGACGTTGCAGTCACTCTGTGTGTGGTCTTACTAATCCATGTTTGTGTGTGATACATAACTTGGAGTGTGTGAGTCTCCATCAATGACTTGCGCCCACACTTGCCGCCTACCACGCCATCCCTCATGAATGATTGGACCAGTGCCCCAGCCCACTGGCCAATCAGTGAATTTAATGAAACCTTTATACCCCACCTAGCACCCGTTGACCTCTGTCCTCCAGTGTTCACTCACATTTAGAAGTGCCTGACTCACACTCATGAAATTACCAAAACTTTTACTTTAAATCTACTTCAAACTGGTTTTTATGTTTTTCCCTTTTCCCCTAATGAGCTGGGGCCATAACACAATAATATGAAAATGATGACACCATCTAAGAAAAGCCTATTCAGACTTTCAAGTCCTCATATGCTGCTGCTCGGTAATAACTGCGTGGGATTCTATTGCAACACGCATCGAACACACGGGTCTGATGACAGTAAAGCTGGGCACAAACTTGACCAGCACACAATTTGCAGCCGAGCCATCAAATGTAGAAACTTAACTGCCTCAACACGGCAGGACTTTACTACTTACACACTGTTCTGGTGCAACCTTGAAGAACAACAATCTGTTTGATTGTCACAAACTGTAGTGTTTCTTGTTACCTTATACCAGGATTAATCTCACTACACAAGTATTTTTGGAGTCCATTATGTGTACAAGTTAACATAATGTAACATGATGATGCCACCATCACAAACTCTTTGCTCTTCTGTGTGATTACCTTTTCTACTGTGTGTGGTGTTATCATTGTCATTGTCAATCATACTGTAACATCTTTACTGATCACAAGTTTGGTCAATAAATGGAGACCATGGAGATTCATTTACTGTCTGCTGATGAATTCTGACTGAGCTTGAGCTTGGTTTAACTTTGCTGTTCTCCTACAAACCCAACACTACATTCTACTATGTGTTTAATCCATTTAATATCATTACCAAATCCCTGTCAATTATCACTGTCTCAGGATTTATGTTGACACGTACTGTACCTGCTATGGATAGGGCTACTTGTTGAAAACGGGGGCCAAGACGTCCAGGAGGTAGAATGTGACAACCTGGAAGTGTGTTGAATAATGGCACCAACCCCAACCAATGTTAGGATACATAATGGCCCTAGGTATCCTAACCAAGTGTCATATTTGATGAGTTGTGAGCAAAAATGCATAGCTGAAAGAACAAATTTATGAGAAATAGTAGAGATGGAAAACAGACTTTCCATTGTGTTTCATAATGACCTTTAATAAAAAGTTAGCCAGGTGGTGTGACAATTACGGCAATCACATTATTTCCCCAATGGCCTTCATGTTTAATATTTTTTCATTTATTGCATTATACTGAAATCTCTGCGTGAGGGTGGGATGGATTAATTAAGCTTGGATATAGACACTATGACAACATGACAATATGTCACTTGAATAAGCTGTCACAACTTTCCATTTATAGAAACCAACCAGTGACTGTGATGATTTGCGGTTTGCTCACACGTAGCTGCGAGACTTCAGGTTAACAGTGAATGCGCCGAAACGTTGTGATGTCTCTGCACGATCAACTACCGTTAAAAAAATGCATCTCCATTTAAACACGCAGTGACAAGATCTCCAAAACGTACGTGCACCATAACATGGGCCTCATCAGCCTTTGAAATGCTGATATTGTAATTATGATGCGCCGCACCACTGAGTTTGTTAATGCTAATGACTTTAGCGTATCTGTGTCCTGTTGACTGATGACAGTTAAGTAATCATACGGATGCACGGCAAAAGATATGTAATCCACCTCTCCTTCAGTTTCAGCTGATTTGGGCCTTAAATTGTACTGATATTCTTCTCTGGAGCCTTTGAGAGCTAAAAAAAAATCAATTAGGGGGATTAATCAAACATCTGGTGTTCTTCTGGGATGAATGCTTATGAAGCAAGGTGAGCAATTAAATATTTTATAATTATTTATGCCAGTCGTCTCTGCAAGGCATGCTAAAAGCCCGAGAATGTTTTAGTTAATAACCCTCACATGTCCAAGATTTGTTTTTTTACAGACCAAGTATAAGTGTACCCCGAGGTTTTACAAAAGGGTGCAGCATTGAATAAAAAAATTTGCAGGACCTTTGATATCCTAAACATTTTATTTGTCGGCCGTCACGATCCAGGATTCACTTTTTCATCAATAAATGTGAAACAAACAACTGATTGATCAAACGATTAAAGAACGGCATGTTAGTTATTTTTCATAATACAGATGATTCATGTTGTCAGTGCAGTCGTTGATGAGCCTTTTTGTGCAATACAGTGTCCTTTTATAGCACATGCAGCGGCACAGCATCTATAAAATAAACAGGCTCTATCATCCACAGCTGCTTTCATTACTGTTCATTCAACACATGCTGTGTCCAGGGATCAATACTTCTTCACCTTGTGCATCATAGATGCCAGATTAGATGCAGTTCCAAGGGCAATAATGAGCAGTGCTTGAACTCTATTCCCTCAGACATGTGACCCTGTAATACTTGAATTGATCTGTTTTGGAGATTCAAGGCCAGGCTTCATCATAGTTTTCTGTGGTATTTGTGAACAGAGAAAAGCAATTTGTCTCTGTCAAAAATTAATTTTAAGCAAAATGTACAAAAAGAATATGATTCTGCGCTCTCTGTTTGAGTAAAACATATTTTGGATTCATCATACTCTTCTGTCTCTGTCACACACAAACCCACACACAAACTTGCAATAGGCTTTCAAAATAAAAGGTGATTTACAGTATAGTTGTAGACTACTGCATATGAGCTTGTAGAAGGTTACATTGCGTGTCAAGATTTCAAGATAAAATTCTTTTGGTACCAGCAAAAGGTGACAGAAGCCGAGGAATGGCAAAATTTTCAAAAATAAACATTTTTGAGAACTAATTTAATCTGAAAAAATGAGGGATAGTGTTATGAAGTGGCTAGCTACTCTATGATTCAGTTCTCAGCGTAGCTCCCGAAGCTCCCAAGGCAGCCCCTCCGTAACGAAACCTTCACCGGACCCTACGTGTATGTACAGAACGGGGCTTGTGTTCTATACTAGCCCTGGGTGATGTGCTAATCCCTAAACCAATCGGAGGACGGGGTTGGGTCTGTGAACTCACCGCACACATCTTCTGATGGGTCTGGTGAATCACACCCGCGGATTCTGTCTGTCCGGTGTTCCGCCGACTTGTTCTGATAGAACGGTCAACCCGCTCTTGGGTCGCTGGTTGTCATTCAAAATTTGTTAAGGTGAATATATACAAAAGTGTTAGCGTGCTACTAAAAGTTTGATTCTCAGTCCGCAGGTTGATGCGGTTTGTTCTCTCTCAGCTCTGTTTTCCTCTGAGCTGTTCTGTCAAAACTCTGGATTCCAACTGTGATGAATCTCTGACACTTTATTACGAGTCTCTGGATTCTCTCTCGGCGTCTCACTTCACGTTCTCCAATTCCACCACTCCGCTGCGTCTGCATCTCTCTTATCACGTCGTATTCCCCAGCTGTGTCCAATGCCGGCTAATTTGGAGAGTTTGCAGACCACGCCCACATTCTCCAAAATGTCAATCATATCAGTGAAACCCTAGCTGAAAATACATCTACTCAGCCTGGATCGTAACAGATAAAGATTTTCAAAACCAACAATTACCGTATTTTCCAGGTGATATGTCACTCCGGAATGGATAATGAAGAAGAAAAAAGCGTGTATCAGTCGCTCTGGAGAACAGGTCGCATTTGTTCGAAGCCAGAAGCGAGAGCTCGCAGCTTGCCTCCCCGCCTCCCCGGGTAAGTGAGGGCGCCGACACGTTGGGCGTTAAGCTGATGGCAGGTACGGTTGTTACCGGTAATGTCTACATTTTAAATTGTCAGTAATACAGATGTGGCAGATGCAAGTGGCTGTCAGTGTGACAAACACCCAATACTCAAAATATTTTAATACATTTGTCACTACGGTATATTTGTCGCTCCCCTAGCCAGACTATGCAAAAAACCGCAATGTGTAATCCGGAAAATACGGTAATAACATTCTCTATTATAAACCTTTTCAACGTTATTCAACTTCTTTTTTCACTTTATCATTTTTTTTCTTTAGACCATTTCAGGTACCGTATTTTCCGGGTGATATGTCGCTCCGGTATGTTAGTCACACAAGCCAAAAAATGCATAATGAAGAAGAAAAAAAACGTGGATTAGTCGTCAGAGGGGACAGCTCGCAGCTCGCCTCCTCTAGCAGCTGTCAGTGTGTCAAACACCCTATAGTCGAATTTATTCAAAATACAAATCGCTCCGATGTATTTGTCGCTCCCCTCGCCAGACTGCGACTTTTAATCCAGAAAATACGGTATTCATTTGGCAAGACTAGAAGATATGTATCGGAGTGAGTAACAGTTAAAAAAATAATTTCTGTCCACACAAGCACACTAGCAACGTTTCAGAAATCATCTTCCAGTAGTTACAAATGCTTGAAAAGCATCGAGTATCATATGACACAGCATGTGAAAACACTGCTGGACACAAGAAATGTCACATTGCTTGAATAACAGCACCATCTGTTGTGCGTTGAGCCAGGAGTATCATGTTAAAAAAGTAACCGTACACCAGCTGCTGACGGTGCTATTACAGCCCAAATCACCTGCAATTCAGTGTCCATGTTGAATCAAGTTCTCAAGGGCAACATGGTGGTTTCTTCAGTGAAGGATCCCATGAAAGGGGCAAGATGAATCAGAGGACACGTACGGACTGAAAAGACCCAACTCAGCAGTGAATGTGAGCTGCATCATCTTTTTTTCTGCACAGACTGCAACACAACCAAGGAGATTCCATTTTAAAACGGGGTCAGAAGCCTTTGCAAAAGCATGTTTTCGGGAGGTCGAAAAGCCTTTGACACGAGGTGTAAATGAAGCAAAAGTCAGGCTGCTGTGGAAATGGCCTAAGCGTAAAAAAGACAGCTTATTGAGCGCCAGCGTTTGGCTTAAATGACATGAACATTAAAAAAAAAAGACGAGACGAGATGACATGTCAAGGCTTGTGTTATTGCAGGTTTTGCCGAGAGTATTTCTAGAGCGTTGAAAGCAGGTAGCACACACATTTCAGGCTTAAGCTTCAAGGAGTCCGGCTACTCTTAAGTGAAGCATGTAATAATTGTGTTTTACGTGCACTGCTACCATACAATGCTAACTGCACTCTGTTTCAAATAAGAGAGTGTTTTCTGGCAGGAAAGTGACAATGATCAAGAAAGAGTGATTTTGAAATTGCAGGGCTCTACAGTGGTCTAAATGTAGGGTTAAGTCCATTATGTAAAAATGAAAGCGTTAGGGATAAAGGATGTATGATATTATTTATTCATTGTTCTCTTGCTTGTTATCTGGTTTGGCACTGGTTGTAAATGTAGCAAAAATTATATTCTCATTCCGTATGAGGTGTGTATTGGAGCGGATCTGAATCATACTGTACATTATCGATGTTGAAACCATTTTTTAGGGGTTGACACTCATAACCACCTATGATACAATATCTGTATAACAATAACTGTATGTTCCTAGTCTCAAATATTATGACACTGTTTATAAAATTGTGATCCTACTAATAGTATTTCCCCAAAAAGTGTTTTCAATCGAACCGACACCATTTCCTCGGCTTCATTTTCATTCAGGGACAGGAAGCTTAAGTTTAGACGTGAAACCCAGGTTTTGAGGTTATTGAAAAGGACTGAAAGCAAAAAAAAAAACCAAAAAAAAAAACCACACACCCGAGGAGTGTCCTGAGTGAAAGTGCTGTGCTCTGCTTAGGCTGGAATTCATGAGCATTCAAATGCCCCATATGATCATTTTCAGGCCAAAGGGCACTTGTTTTGATAGTGATGCAAACCATATTGTCAGATCACTACTTTTGGACTTTGACATACGTCTGCAAGTCTATGAATCGCTGATTTACTGACGTGTGTCTTCATTAATTCTTGTAATTTGACGACAACAGACAACATAATCATCTTGCTCTTACATCTTGGATTATCATTTATGCAGTCTTGTGGTAAATACCTGCTCCTTCAGATTTATTAGCGTGCCAAATGAACCCGCACTCCATCTTGTAAGTGGGAGCACACCCCCATTTATTTTCATTCCTCCACATGTTAAAAAAAATGACAGCATTTAAAGGAGAGGAAAAACAACGTAAGGCCACAGTGATGTTAAACTGTCTCCTCAGTGTCTCTTAGAAAATGCTTACCGCTAAGTGTTTTGGTTCACCTTTAAAAGATCCTTCATTTGACATTTATTACACAGGCTGGCCTATAAATAAAAATAATTTCTAAGTGAGGACAAAGTTTTTCTGCCAGTTTTACGCTTGCCTATAGGGAAGGTGAGCCCTTGCCTAAGCCTCCAGAGATGTCTCCTTTGCCATCCTCGGCTACATGAGGCTATTATTTTTCTCTAGTCCGTGCACCTCAACAAAGAGTCAAGCTGACAGTCATGATTGAACTTAAAACCTTAGCAACTCCTATCACAGGCGACCAGGAACATAAAGTGCAAATGACAAGTCAGCAAAAAAAAGATTTTCTGCTTGCTTCAGAATTTTGATTTTAAATAGACACGTATTCTTTCGGAGTGATTTATATGAATTTTTGGGTGCCTGTCAGAGCAGAATGAAATTGCTCAAGTGGTAAAAAGCAAAGAAATTAAACTGCACTTTCATTTATTGAAAACAGCTTCATAAAAAGGCATGAATTTTGCATCTCCAAAACAAAAACAAATAAAAACGAAGAAAGAAAAATGCTTTTGACATGATGTGATTGGACATTTTAATTCAATAAAAGGTTGTCATTTTTTTCTTGTGTTTGCATGTGGGTGTGCATAAATCAAGAGTAATATTGGTTTTCAAACTGTCATGCTCTGACACCTTCATGCTTATCCTGTGTTGCACTGTAAATAAACAGTCTCCCACTACAATTACACCATCACCGGCTCCCAAACCCTGGAATATAATTCAAACTAAACACACACATCACAGCCATGTGTTTGTAACATGGATGTCAATCACTGGGAATTAAGTCGTTTGGCTGTGTGTCTTGTTGATGTCTTGCACTTCTTGAGGGGGCCACTTAATGTAAATCTATGTCCTTAGGTCTAATCTTAATTGAGTGTTCTAGACAGTGCATTTCTTATTATTTTTGCCGTAACTGAGAAACCATTGTAGGGATTACAAACACAGCCTGTAGCCAAAACATCTAAGTAGCACTAAGAGGAAATACTCTCTTTCGTTTATCATCAAATATTGCAAATTTGCTTTGCTTCAAGTCTACTTCTGAATTCCACGGTGTAACAGGCCTGATGTTTCATTTTCTTCGCTGTTTTTTTGCCTCACAGGTGCTGATTATCAGCCTTCCATTGTACTCCTGACCCAAACAAATTTCCATTGAACCTGCATCAGACAGTTTAAGAAAGTGCCTTTAAAGCAACAAGGGAAAAAAGTAATTATTTTGGGGGGGAATTAATGAGTCCGCCAAAGTAGTTAAGCTTCATAACAGCAAATAGGATGCTGATTTTTCTTTTCCTTTTCCATGTGGAGTTAATTTCTTTTGATCAGCAAGTTTTCTGGAAAAATATATTAAATATCAATACTACTGTACATCGTGTCAGAGAGGAAAAAACTGTGAAAGCAGAAAACTAGTTGATGCCTGTGACGGACTTATTTAGGTCTGAAATAGCCTTTAAACATGTTTGTGGAAGGTGGACACGCCAGGTGGATTAAGTGAGAAATGAATGACAGCAGCTGTTGCAGAGACTGTGTGGACAGATGACAGATGTTCCTCAAGCTGAAAACAACTTCAACACATGGTCCACACAATCACACTTTAATGTCTTTGCACTGCCCTGCTCACACACACAGCTGGGCCTTATAGCACTCACAGCCATAGTCTGATTTATTGACTGTATGTTATAAGACTGCGCTGCACATACGGTACAAGTGTCGCCTTGAGTCACTTTACCAGCATCTGTGGAAAGGTTTATCATACTCACACACATACACACAATGTAATCAAAAAAGACAGAGATAAAATGTACCATAACAAAGGCTAGCTACAAACACCTTTGCCAGAAAAGTGGTGGCATTTTCTGAAACACAGGAACAAATACTGTACAGATTTTGATGCTTACAAAGCAGGCACAATGATAAGACTTGCAACTGCAGCCTGAAACACGAAACAATTTCCAGGTAACACTGCTGTGGGAGATTCCATAATTATTAAGTTAACTGGCAACAGGTGAGGATAATGACTGGAGAGAAAATAAGCTTTAGTCTGGGCTTAGGCTTTACAAGGACTTTGTACCATACATCATAGAGAAGGGTTAGAACCCTCACAGAAATCATGAGAGAAATATCAAGGCATTCAAAGATAATATGGTTCAATTTAAAATTGCAAAGAATATTGGTCTTTTCATGCAGCAAGATCAGGATGAAAATTCCTGGTGCAGAAAATGCGCTGGTGAATGTGTGTGACCTTTGATTTTGGGGCTGTTCTGAGACAGTGGTTCTATGATAAATATAGGCTCGTGAGAGGATTTTGGAAAACCACTGTCACTCAACACAGCACACTGATGCATCCAGACATGTAACCTGAAACTGAATTACACAAGAACTTTATCAATTCTGTTCAGTAATGGTACCGAACTCTCTGGAGCTGATGCCTGACAGTGGAAACGTGCTGTTGTTCAGAAGACAACAGGTTCTCGTTTATTTTTGGTAAAAAGAGAGAAAGAACGAGAGACAAAGATGTCAGGTTGTATGTGTCACAAATGAAAAAGTCCATCCAGGCCATTACCAGTCGACTGTTAGTATGTTCCTGACATGGGTGTAGAATTGTGTAGGGACGCCAATATTTAGCCACTACTATATAGACCCTATTAATATAACTGCTGTCTGTCGGCATCTAATCAACCCCAAAGGCACGTAAAGGGTTAACGATCAGTTTTTGCTTGAAGTCCTGCCTCTAACCAAATATCACTAACTAATGACAGGCGATGGGCTGCCACTCTACCAGGTTGTAAAAACCTGTAGTGCATACGCCGGTGTTGACAGGCTGCGTCCATTGTCCAAGTTGTTATTAACTTGTTGGGTGTTTGTTTTGCTTGGGTCACATCAACTATTCACAGATTTTAATACTAATGTTGTCATTTTAACATTTGTGTCTGTGCGTATGTGTGTGTGGTATACATTTATTCATATGTATATATTTATATAAATCTACATAGATATATAATTACACATAACAATTGTGAAACTCTTTTTTCTTAGACTATAGCCATACCATCAACCTATGATTGTTGCATCTCAAATTGACCCACTGCTCATATGCAATGCATCAATATATTTTTGTCAGGTAATAGATGGTAGAGATGAAGGAGGTAGAGGATGAAAGGTTGGAGGAGGTAGTGGAGGAGAGGCTGGAGGTAGGGGAGGAGAGACTGGAGGAGGTAGCAGAGGAGAGGCTGGAGGCTCACAGGTGAGTTATAATGACCGACTTATCATGACATTTAGCATTGGGACAAATGTTAGGGTAATGATGATCTGTATAACAATGGCTCAGCTGTGTGGTTTTGAAATCAGAGCTTTCATGTTTCATGGGATAATGTATTTTGTGAGGTGATAGAAGCAAACCTGCCAGGTAGAGGAGATGCAGGTAGAGGAGAAACAGGAGATTCACAAGCATTGTCTTGTGACAGTGCGATAATAAGAGTACAGTGGTGCCTCGGATAACGACCATAATCCGTTCCGGCATCAGGGCCTTTATCCAAATCAGTTGTTATCCGAAGTGACTTTTTCCATAGGAATACACGTAAAACCAATTAATCCGTTCTGGACCAACGACTAACTCCCATATAAAGTATGTATTACACACCCCTACCTGCACAT
>JAQQAE010015645.1:0-11989 GCA_029823295.1 Pseudamia nigra
CTAGATTTTCAGTATGAATACAGACCATGAAAGCGGGGCCTTCGCGGGAGGTTTCTGTCGCTCGCCTTAGGACGCCTGCGTTACCGTTTGACATGTGTACCGCCCCAGTCAAACTCCCCACCTGCTACTGTCCATGGAGCGGGCTACGGGCAGCCGGGCGCCTGATGCCAGAAGCAAGAGCCCACTCGGGGCTCGCCTCACCCGGTAAGTGATCCGCAAATGTGTTGGCGCCGGCACGTTCGGTGTTAAAGGGATTTATCCAATAAAAATAGTTTTTGTGTCGGACCTTCCCGTGTAGCATGACGGACAGCTGGGGTCGGCTCCAGCCCCCCGCAGCCCTGAACAGGTGCAGTTGAAAATGAATGGATTAAAATTATTCATTAGTTAACATGTTAAGAAATGTCAGCTAAGATTTATCTGCAAGCCAGATGCAGTCATCAAAAGAGCCACAGATTCCCGACCCCTGGTTTAGAAGCTGATTTGTGCTCCTGAAGGAAAGTTGGAAAAACATTAATTGTGATGTCAGAAAAAATTGGGATATTGCATTGCAGTAAATATTGACTGTATTTTCCTCCTAAAATCATCTAAATATACAGCCTCATGCATTCGTAATCTGTCTTCCCTTCCGTCCCTCTGTCAGTGAGTGCTGGTGGGTTTAGATGCAGATACTCTTGCCTTTTCCTGGATTTTCTATTCTCCTGTTTCAGTCTGATTTTTTTTATTTTATTTTTTTCTGGTACAGGCCATGTAAAAAAGTAAGGTGTGCATTTGTATCTCCAGCCACTCATAGTGTTGCGTTTACATCTCCAGCCAATCAGCTCGTTGGGACTGAAGCAACTCAAACTCCCAAGACAAACATGGAAGTGATCTGTTGCCTTCCCATGAAGTTCCATGATTGTGTTTATACCTTCTAT
The DNA here is from genome assembly GCA_029823295.1 of Pseudamia nigra. Taxonomy (NCBI): domain Eukaryota; kingdom Metazoa; phylum Chordata; class Actinopteri; order Kurtiformes; family Apogonidae; genus Pseudamia; species Pseudamia nigra. The sequence goes on from JAQQAE010015645.1 coordinate 915, forward strand.
AGTGTACACACTTTCCAAAACACCAGAAAATCACCATCAGTTTGTCTACTTAATGATTTTGTTTCTCATCATTATGTCCCTCTTCCATAGTGTGTACGAATGCCCGGTCTGTCATCGATACTTCACTCACGCTGGCTGTTAGTAGATGGGAGACAATCATAGACATAGATAACCTTCCACGGCACTGTCAAAAGCCTGTATATGTACTTGTATTTTTTTCTCTAAAATCATTTGCAAATTCATTCTTTTTTTAACAAGGCACATGTGAAATTGGCACTGTAACTATTTGACTTTATGACACCAACTGCTAGAATTTGTTTGAAACGCAAAATAATTATCAGTCAAGAATGCCCAAAAATATTCTGTCTGGTTTGTAAGGGTTAGTTGAGAATTCGATAATGATGGCATGTTGGACTGTGCTGCAGGGGTTTTAATGTAATGCAAGTCATGGCACATAATGGAACATCAAGATGTCATGGTGCAGTTTATGACACTATTCGATGTGAGCTCGGGACACAGCTGCCTGTGCACTAGACCACTCTTGCATTGTAATCTCCTGAATTTAGTTTGAACCCTTTGTAATGTGACCTTGACCAAATCAAATCAGTTAATTTAAGTGAACTTTGCACAGAATTTGATGAAACTCCTTCAAGGTGTTCCTAAAATACTGCATTTATGACTGTGGACAGACATGGAATCAGTGACCTGTTGTCAGTTCATCCAGTTCATGAGTCCAAGGACTGGAAGGACTAAAGACTTCTGTGAAGTTGTTGATTTTCTTTTGGCGCCACCGCTACACTCTGATTTTATGGTTAGGTGTGATACCTGTCCACACATCTATCAGAAGATGCTCTGGTCGGCTGAACCACAGGTCATTCCGAGGTAACCCGAAATCATGTTCCAATGCTAGGCTACTGAAAAGACAGGATTGTACACTTAATATTCAGGTTTCTGATTTAAAAAAAAAAAAAATAGGCATGGAAAATTGGTGGTAGGGATCAGCATTTGAAGTGATTTTCGGTCAACTAATCAGGCCAATTAAAGTTGATTAGTCATGATGTCATCGTGACATCATCATTAACGCATGCCATGTGTTGCTTCATTTTGGTGCCTTCATCTGCTCTGGTCTGTTGCTTCCACTATGGATGCAAACTCTTGCCGAAACAGTGTCACAAACCTTTGTTCCACATCTCTGCAAAATGAAACAAAAGTCTCCTCACGCCCCAAACAAAAATGAGTTGACAACATGAACCACGATCTTCAAAAATGAACAAAATTATCTGTAAAATCAACAAAAATGAACACCGTAATCCAGAATGTAATCAAAGTCAAACAGTGAGACAAATATTATAAGTGAAAAATAAATAATCCACAAAATGAATAGCAGTCTTTATAAGTGAATGCAGTAATTAAGAAAATTAACAAAATAATTGGCAAAATGAACAAATAATCCAGAAAATAATCAAAATTGAAACATGTAACCCAGTTTTGTCATCAACTATGAAATGAGAATCACTGCTCTAAAGAAACGTGTACTTTACAGACAGATTTTTTTTTTCTTTCGATTTACTTTTGTAGGATTTTCTTGCAGCAGTATTGTAACGTTATTTCTTATTATTTGTAACGTTTATTATCTTGTATGTTCATTTTCCAATATAGTAAGGATAAAAGATGAATTGAAATAAAATATATTCATTCAAAAACCCTCATGGGTAGGCTGTCTTGTTGTAACAGTAATAATGTTCTGTCAGATAACATCTAAAATCACTGTATATGGTCGGGTAAGATGTATAGATGGAGGCAGAATGGAGATAATTGGTGATAGCCTGAGGCCCCAATGCGGGAGCAGGGCTGAGCAGAGCAGAGGGCTGGGGTAGGGGTACATACATGGGGAGGGGGATAGATGGAATGATGGAGAGATGGGAGGAGTGATGGGGAAAATGAGGGGACACGAGATAAATTGAATGTTTCACGCTGCAGAGTGGGAGGGCAAAGAGACGAAGAGATGGATGGCTGTTGTTTCAACGTGGTGATAGCAACCGAGGGAGGATAACAGAGGATAGGAGTGGGCAGATGGATGAAGAGTAAGATGAGAAGGGGAAGTGTGTGTGTGTGTGTGTGTGTGTGTGTGGGTGGGGAGTGGGGGGTGGATCAAGTTTGGCTGCACAGATGTGACTTAAAATGTAATCAGGGTTTGGATTACACCTGCACAGTTGAACAAATCACAATTTTGACTGTCTGTGCAAGTATATCTATGTAAAAGTCAGGATTGTGTGTTTGTGTTTGCTGATTGTGGATCAGTCCAGTGTCTGTGTTGTTTGTTGTTCTATTTCTACTCTCTTCTTTTGTCTTTCCTCTGTCCACTAACCCCAACCGGTCGAGGCAGATGGCCGCCTACCCTGAGCTGCTGCTTCTGCTGGAGGTTTTTCTCTTCAGTTAAAGGAAGTTTTTCCTCCCCGTCGCCCTTATCTTGCTCTCGGTGGTTCTGTTGGGTTTACTCTCTTAAGGTATTGGTCTTGATTTGTGAAGCGTCTAGAGGTGATTGTCGATTATAATTGGCGCAAAACAAATAAAATTGAATTGAATTCATTGACACTCTTGCTAATTATTGACTATTTAGTTGATTTTTTTTTAAAATTTATTTTATTTTATTTTTTTTGCAAATTTGGGCTTATTTTGTGGCTGTTTTAATTGTTTTAGCTTTTATTTTTTTGTTGTTTGCTGATATTTTGGTAATGCTGTCTATTTTGTTAACGATTTTGATGAGAATTTTTACAATTTTGTTCACTTTTATCAGGTTGTTAATTATTTTGGTACATTTTTTCATATTTGTTGCTTTTTTATTGCAGAAATGAAAAAAGAATTTATAATAACTAAAAGACACAGGAAGCCCATCTCGTGTGTTGTGCAGAGGAAGTGTGGGTACAGAGTCAGTAGTCCTATTAGTGCCACTACAACTACTGTACAAATCCATATTATGGCAAGAAACGCTCAGCTTAGTAAAGAGACAAAACATTCCCTTATTACTTTAAGAAATGAAGATCAGTCAATCTGAAGCACCTCCATCATTTTGGAAATATTTTTCATGGATAACTATTGAACTAATAATGATGGGATTCCAAATGCTAATAGTAGGTTTTCATGGCCAATGAGAGTCAAATTTAAGAATATTACTTTTGGTGCAATAACATTATGGGGGACATGAGCATAGGTTCAAATGATGATAATAATAGGTGTTCTTTATGAAGAGAAACTGCACTACCTTGGAGGAGGTCTGCACTCTGTGCTTTCCAGTCAATTTATATTTTGCTGGATATTTATAAAACTTCAGCTTTTCATGAGTTCAGAAGATCAGGTTTGTTTTCAGCCTTGCTTTGATGTGACAACAGATATTCCATTAAATACAAGAAGGTTTCTGGTGACAAAGTCTGTGATGTTAAAAATGTTGAAAATAATAAAAGTAAAGAAAAAGAAGAAATGTAATGACTGCCATAAAAACTGTATATTTTATTTTGTATTCTGATCCGGTCTTTTAGCCGGAGCTTCGAAAGAATCTGATGAAACTACTTTTTACACCTCAGCAAATCATGCTGAACTCAATTTAACACATTTGTATTTTTCTGCAGTTGGAGCTCATCCAGTTCTCTGAAAGCATGATGTGTAAAATTTGAAACCCACGTAACTTCTATTCGACAGACAGGTTCACAGCAGGGTTAATCATGTTCCTTTCAACATTTAGTCAAAGAAATTCAACTGAGATGTTGGAATAAAACAAAATATTTGGATGATGTAATAAGAGCCGAGAGGATTGTTTGAATGAGTCAGGCTATAATAATGTCGCTAGATTATAAAACAGCAGCATACATGGCTGAAAGCATAAATGGAATGAATGTTGAGTGGAAGGTTGGCTGAAATCAGGGCTCCTTGAATATCAAAGTGATGGCATACAAGCTGAGTGGAATCCAGGAATAATGGACAAAGAGTTAAATAAAATGGTGGAATGATGGAATAAGAGCATAAAACAGTACTTCAATGGTGGAATAAGGGTTTTGAGGTGTACTTCATTGATAGAATAAGGACTGGATTCATTTGTGAATAAAGAAGTGAGAGCTAAATCGGATGTTGGGATGATGGAATAAGTGCTAAAGGCTTTGTTGAAATGGTAGGATAACAGCTGAGTGGCGTATTGAAATGATAGAATAAAGGCTGAATGGAGAGCTGGGATTGACAGCTTTGTGATGTTTGGAATCAGGCCGCGCTGAATTTATGTGACAGAAGCAAAAAGACATGGGATGGGCAGCGGTGTCCGGGGGGGGGGCATCGCTGGGGGAGGGGAGGCAGAGCAGAGGAATAATGACAGTAGATGAGGAGTACAAATGAAAACGAGGATGTCAGATTAAGCAATGATTGTCCATGTGTTCAATTAGGAATATTGCTTGGAATAATAAACTGGCACTTGTCGGTGGAATAATAAAACGGGGAACATTTCATTCAGCGAGTGTCATCTAAGTGTGTCATGGGTACAGCTGGATTTCCCCTGACGATACTTTGTTTCGGTGCCAGGGCTCCCCAGATGCTCCTCTGTGTTTGCGTGCCTGTCAGACGTCACTGCAGCATACGTCAAACTTGATCTGGTCACGGTGCTGGTGCTGCCATCAGAAAGTGTCTCACTGGCGTAGTAATGTGAGGAAGCTTTCTGCCTTCACCCCTCCGGGGAACTAGAGGATGGTGAATGAGTGGTTCACACTTGCAGCATGAGGCTTGTGGTTGATGGTGTGGTGACGAGGGTATTGCAGTCACTGGCAAAACACCGAGATACACATGATCATAGTGGCATCTGCCATTTCAATATGAAGACCCACGTGCTGATAAGGATCTGGGTTCCAACAACTAAATGCCTTGTTTTCTTTATTTACTCAGCGAGTTAGTTACTGCAACGCACTGCTGAGGGTAAAACACTCAGGGACACCACCAGGGATTTTAGGCCTTATGAAAAGATATCAGATTAGAGCCCACAAGCCCAAAACCGCAGACCACGCCAACCCTGAAAGGCACTGTGCAAACATGCAAGCACCAGTCTGCATTCAGTGGAATTCATTATTTAATGCAACACTGTCAGCTTCTACTTCAGCAGCAAAGGGGAAAATTAAGGGAAACTTGACCCTTAGTGCTGACAATATAATTAATTCTGTAAGGGGATGTTACAGTTTTAAGGTACAGGGTTAAGAAAGGGCTAATGTCACTGATTTATGACATTTTTATTTTGTTTGTGAAAAGGTAAAATGCGGCGTCATAGTTTCTTCATGTTTTGACCACATTAGACAAAGTTCAGATCTAACACCACTTAATTTACAAGGTCAGATCTTAAACAAGATTATCCCAGAGAGGCTAAACACTCATGAACTGTTCTCCTAATTGGAAAAGTGAAAAAAGACAGACTGTCCTTTTCTTTTTTTAACATTTACAAGATTTTGTCCATCAATAATTAGTGCTGGGTGGTACGACCGATATTCTACATGATGTTATTTTTAAAAATTATGATGGTTTTATGGTATGGTGAAATGAAGGAATAACATTACATGACAGTGACTGTAAACTTGAAGACTATAATTTTCACAGCATATTTTCAAGCCTCCAAAGAGGTAAATTAGTCCACGTATCCCAAGGTGCTTCCCACATATGTATTGTTGTTGAATAGTCGAGGGCTTTAGCCAACTCTGCGAGAAACTTTTCTCTGTTTTCATGTTACAAGGCTAACGTACTTGTGACTTGGGATCCAACGTCTTTCTCATAGTCCTGAATCTGCAGTGCTCCGCAGAACTACGTCTGTCTTGGCATGTTTGTGATTAAGGCGATTTGTTCTTAGCTTTAGCAGCCAACCTTTTAAAACCAAAGTATCTGCAGGCAACAGACAGCTTCTTTTTTGGCAGAAGTTCTGTTTAATCAGCATCCGTTTCAGAACTTTGTCTGTACTTTTTTACCGGTCAACACCTCCACTAACACTCTGCTACATCCGTGTCTAGCAGTGCAGTAGTGAAAAAAAAATCCTAGTCAGTTATTTTCCATTGTGCCACATTCTAAATGTTGTTTAGGCTATTTAAACTGCTACTGTAGAAGGAAAAAAATAATTTTACAGTACAAAAATAAAAAAACTGTTTTTGGCATGAACCAATATACCATCCAGCACTATCAATAGGGAATTAATAAATGAAAGTGAACAAGCACAAATGGCAGCAAACAAGCACACTTTAATCTGAATCAAAGTCACAGAGACATTTCTTTGTATTAATTTTACAGGGTGTCATTTTAGTACAGAATGAATTACTCAATAAAGGGCAATAAAGTAGGTACTAAATGTTTACTCTTTACCAAAAACAAGAACAGAAAAGTTTTATCACAGAAAAGTTTTATCATCACATGATACATTTTATTATATGATCTTAGTTGGTAATTTAATGTTGAAAAATTGCACCAAAAGTTCTAAAAATGTCCCTGTAATCATAGGCCATTAGGATGAAAAAAGAAAAAGTAGCTTATTGTATTAGATTGTTTTTTACGTAATGAAGGACTCTAGAAGTACTGTAATAAGTTTGGAACCCAATGCATTTTAATAGGCAACTTCTCTCTGGTTTTCTTCAGTTTTGTTTTTCTTGCTTCACAAAGTGAACTTTTTCAGTTTCCATTAAAGATGCATTAAAGACCAACAAATGCAAAACAAATTGAAATTGATTTTCTGCATCATGGAGGCAGTGCCCTGAACTGAACACTGAATGTGTTATATATTTAATTTGATTTAGGATCTTTTTTGTGTCTGGAATTATTTAAATTAGTCACTGTGCGTCTTAGCCGACGTTCTTACACAATGTGAGTACAGGAGTTATTAGAATCCACTGAACCTCAAAGATCTAATATAATCTCTGCTTTCACATCTTATCTATTTGGGTTTAACAGCATTGAGGAAAACCTTGCAGAAATAGAAATTCTGTCATCCCTGAATTGCCCAAGAGACAGAACAGAATGGTGAATGATGGTGTAGAAATCTGAAAGTAGCAAGAAGCTGTACCGTTTCCATCATCTCCTGAAATATGAATCGACTGGATTTATTGCTAAAAAGGGGGACGCCATTCATGTTTTTAGGCCTTTTTCACTGGAAGCGGCTGCTGGCTTCTTTTACCAACCTCCCCTCTCTTCTTCGTTCTTACCTCCTCCACCCCCCCCCACCCGTCTCCTCCATCGCACCATCATCTCAACGTGGTGATGCTGTCATGACAACTAAAGTGCTTCCTGAGTGCTTGTTGGGTAAACTGACTTTCCCAGAAGTGCTTTTTCTCCCTTTCACCCTTCACACTGGTAGCGCACACATTCTCACTCTCCTTGTGCAGTTCCTCTTTGACCCCGTAGATTCCCTGAGCCTTTGTGAATATTTCCTGCATCCTTACTTGACTCTTAACCTTCTGATGGTGCTTTGAAGAAGTGATGGCCAACTAAATCATGCCCTTTTTCCAGCAATCACCAGAACACTGTAATTGGTCCTCACAAAGATAGACTTGAAAGAGTGAAAGCACACATTCTTGCAGTTGGTGAAATATTAATAAAGTGTTTCAGCGTCTTTCCATGAAAGCCTGGTTGTCTTCAGAGTCCCAGTCCACCATGGACACTTCTAATGCATTTAGGTCAGGTGATAGTGCTCCCAAATGATATATTTTACAAAACATTTGCAGCTTTCATGACAGTTACAGTTTGTTGACTTGTTTTCTGGAGGCCTTTTAGCACATCTGGAACAATGTGCTGGGAAGGCATTTATGCACATTTGTTAAAAAGTCATGAAATTAAAGCAAAATTAAATATTTGAACTGCATTGCTGTCTTTAATCCCGTGATTTGGAAAATCTTGGTGTTTTGTCCAGTAAAGGTCAACTGAACTGCAGCTGGGTCACTCAGACGGTTGCAATATTCACAACATTTCTACCCCGACTGAACAAACTTCACAATCTAACTCATACAATCTGAAAGTCGACCTACTCTACTACCATACAGTACAGATCCTGCCTTGCTGGCTTTCATCGACACACATTACCGTATTTTCCGGGTTATATGTCACAGTTTTTTTTATACTCTGGTTAGGGGGGTGACAAATACACCGGAGTGACATATGTACAAATTATTTCAAGTGTTCATTGTTTCACACTGACAGCTGCTAGAGGGCAGTCCAGGCTTGTGTACAGTACCTGCATCTGCCGCATCTGTATCACTGACAATTTAAAATGTAGACATTACCGGTAACAACCATACCTGCCATTAGCTTAACACTGAATATGTTGGCGCCGACACATTTGCACGTCACTTCCCGGTGAGGTGAGGAGGCGAGCCCTGAGCTTTCGCTTCTGGCATCAAACGCACGGCCAGTGGCAGGTGGGGAGTTTGACTGGGGCGGTTCAAAGGTCAAACGGTAACGCAGGTGTCCTAAGGCAAGGACAGAAACCTCCCGCGGAGCAGAAGGGCAAAAGCTCACTTGATCTTGAAACACAGCACGGAGGAGATTGACAGTGGCTTTAGCCAATCAGGACGCAGAACACAATGCAGGGTTCTCCTTTAGCCAATCAGGATACAGAACACAATACGCGGGTTCTCCTTTCTTCTGTAACAAAAATACATGAAAATTGCACTTTAAAAAAAATCTGCGAAACAGCGAGGCCGCGAACGGTGAACCGCAATATAGCGAGGGACCACTGTATTGCCAAAGACAATAATATGACCATTTAACGACTTTAATGTTACAAAAATGACATTTAAACTACATATTTTTATATTATAAAAATATTTTTAATTAACACAACACTTTTTTTTACTCTGAGACAGAAATGTCAGCTTCAGTCATTTATTTTTTATGATTTGAAAAACATGATAGCCTATTTGAAGCCTCTTCATCACGACTATTGTTAAAATGACGCTGTGATCATTATATTTGTGTATTTAAGGACAGACGCACGCATTACAAATACCTGGACCCACTGTGTTGGACATGTCGCAGGATGTGTCTTCAGGTGTTTTAAGAGATTAGTCGTGTTGTTAGTCATCTCACGCAAACAATCCTGTGCCATAGTTTTTTATCTGGTCCATACTAATAAGTCCATACTCCTCTTTATGTCGCACATTGCTACATTTTCTCCACTCACTAACATTTAGACCTGATGACTTGCTGAGCAGGTGCTAGCAGGCTACATACAAACAAATATAACCGGTGTCTACTGCTCCTCCTGTCCTGTGAGGTGTCCAGACCAACATTTTCTCTCTGTCCTCATGTATCACCCCCCCACCCCCCTTTTTTTTCCCCAAACTGCAAGGCACGAGCTCAGTTCGCTGCCGTATGTGAATGTCCCCTTTTGTGGGATCAATAAAGTATGTCTATCTATCTATGCTGTCGGGCAGGGGGTGTTTAGTATGAAAACAGAAATAAATTACGGGGCCGTGTTCTCGGGACTAGGAGACTCACAATGGCATTGTGAACACGGGTTCTCCACAAAATAGCTCATGATGCAGCGATATATTTTGTCCTACTACTGTGTTGGTCGCAGGTGTGCGACTGATGTCAGAAGGTTGGCCACAAAATGTAGAAATTGGCCGCAGTCTGAAGCCCTGCTATGTTACACTGGTAATTTATTTATTTACAGTGGTACCTCGCATAAAGAACTCTTCGCATAAAGAAAAATTCGCATACATAAGAAAAAATTGGCAAAAAGTCCAAACCACATAACAAATTATTCGGACAGCAATTGAAGATTGACGTGACCCGGGCATAGACCCGTCTGCGTCACTTCCGAGTCTCATTAAATGCGTTGTGATTTTGCATTTGTCCAAAGTGAACTTACCTGCCATTTCAAGCTAATTTGTTATTGAGGATCCACTTTTACATTTTCCATCGGTATGTAGGATGTATTTAATCAGCACGAAAAAATCCAAAAATTTGCCACTTTTTACATTTATGCCCTTGATTTTCTTTCGATAGAGATACAAAAGGTTTGGGGTTTGGTGAAAATACTACTAAATGATGAGTTGAGCTGGGTGATATGGCTGAAAACTCACACATTCTTAAGAAAAGAAAATGTCAATCCCAATCTTCTTCCTCATCTTTCGGTTGTTTCCTTTTCAGTGGTCACCACAGCAGGTCATCTGCTTTCGTGCGACCTGATTGGATTAGAAGATTTGCATGTTTATTTTAGCCAACGTTGCAGATGCTCCTCCCTGACACAACCCTGTCCATTTATCCCGGCGCGGCACTGGCTTGTGACTCCAAATGGCTGGATTTGTAACCAATCTGATATAATGAAAATATTTTGTATAATGTCAGTGAATGAAGGCTTTAGTTTGAACATGAAAAACTTAGCAAAAACGAGCCAAAGTCTTCAGAGCATCTTATTTGAAACACCACAACTTGCATACTGTTTGTGTAAATAACAAATATCCAATGTCAAATACACAGAATACAGTACATTTTGGGTCTATAATGACGAAGTTTACCACATAAATCTGTATTGCTAAACGTCTTGCAACTTTTCAGATTTTACATAATGATGTATTTCATCATCTGTTACAGCACATCATTATTTTCTGTGATTTATGTCATTTTATTTACAGTCTCTTTGAAAATTGGCTCCTACGTGCCATTGTTTATGGTGAGTTAAATATGAGTGGCAGTCTGAATAATATGCGCTACTGATGTTCAAGGAGCTGAAATAATTGAGTCACTGCTACGTTCGGTTACAATGTTTTCAGGCAGTAATTTGCCCAACGATGTGCTTGGATGAGTGTCGCCTCTTCCACAAAGATGATCCTTGTGTTCTTTCAGGAATTAAATCTCTTTGTTGGTTTTGTTTTTATCTATTGTTGACTCTTTGTGTTAAGTGGTGAAACTGTGGCTAGTTTAAAGCTAAAAGATGCAAATATCCTCGCTCTGTTTAAAAATTGAGCATGAGAGATGCTCGATGATAGAGCCATAATTAGAATTAAAGCTGCAAGCAGCGATAACGGCTCGAGCCTCTGGCGAGCCGAACCGTGAGCAGCCAGACGCCGCGCCAG
>JAQQAE010015646.1:0-11988 GCA_029823295.1 Pseudamia nigra
CATGGATTGGCCTCCACAGAGTCCAGACCTGAACCCCATTGAGAATCTTTGGGATGTGCTGGAGAAGGTTTTGCACATGTATTTGAGCCTCATTATTGGATTCTTTCACCATGAAAACCTACCACAGAATCACATACATATCATTATTAGTTCAATAGTTATTCACATAAATAATATTTCCATCATGGTGGTTTTCTTCTGAATCGAGCTGCATAAATCTTGAAGATACGCCAAATCCGTGGACACATTACTGAATCAACAGACTTTCACTACAATTCGGTGTCAGTTTCATGTCTATAGCTTTATTTTCTGCCTTAGACGAAATATTCAATTGTTGAATCATCGTTCTGGATCAATATATCCACAATATTGTCCATATCTGGATCAAACTTTGTGCTTTGATAGAATCGGTTATGGTGTTATCCTGTGTTTTTTTGGTTAAATCTGGGTGTAATTAGTGATGTTACAAGGACAAATGTTGAATTTGGTAAAGAATCCTTTAAAAATCCTCTGGATCCAGACGATGATCCACCTCACGACCACAATCTAATCCATGGGTCCTTGTGATGTTCCAGACCTATCCTGAACATTTCCAAATCCATTCGTAACTTCTAGACTTATATTGTGAACAAACAAACATCCAGATAAATAAATAAATGAATCCTCACCTCCTCGGTGGAGTTAACGATAGTTTTCAGTTGGGTACCACCAGACCAAGCGACCGCAGCTCCATCCACAAACCTAGGGAAAGCGTGTCTTTGTCTTGTCCTTTGATTCGATTTCTGTCTTTGATTCCGAAGCCTCGCACACTGAGGCTCATTACCACAACGCTCAGTTGCTCTAATCCTTTGCAAACACAAGGCCACGTTCATAAAACATGCATCTCAAGGCTTTTGTTTCCCTAAAACCAATGTTAGTGAGACAAAACTGTAACGAACCACAAAGGGCCTGGCGACCTGTGGTGGTGAGCAGGTGTGGATGGGACACACCGCTGTTCAATTCAATTCAATCTTTATTTGTATAGCGCCAATCATAATCGCCGATTATCTCTAGGCGCTTCACAATTTGAGGCTGAGACCTTATGACTATACAAGACTGTTCTGAGATTCTGTTTAAAGTCCGACTTCACACACCAGTGTAACGGGAGACATTGTGCTGCAGGGCAGGTGTAGCCTGCATGTAGCCAACCTTTAAAGGTACATTTGGTGAGGTTTTGGTGATTCATGTCTGACTGTATGAAGGTTGAACTGATCCAACCGGAGCTGATCTCACTCTGAAAACACTATAAAATAAAGATGTGGAGCTCAGGCTGCTGTGCCGCAAACATTGTGTCTTATAAATAAATGTAGAGGCTGGAAGCAACAGATCTGGAGTCAGTGAAGCACTGCGCCATACGTTAATCCACGCCTGCAGACCTCCCGATACCGAGGTGAACGTCAGGATTAATCCCCGATGCCTTCGCTGACACAGAGACGACTTCAGATTCAGACACATCACATCGGTAATACGGATTACTGTGTTATTGACACAAAGCATTGACGAAGAAAAAGAGGCAAAGGTTGGTGTGTGTTTGAGAAGACGCCTGCGCGTACAACTGTACTTCTTCAAATACTTACTGTGAGGGTCCCTGCAGTTTGAAGACCCATTTATACTCTACGTGAAGTCTACGTACGGATGCAGAGGGGGCGTTCCCTCCCATCTCGTTACGTCAAAGTTTGGTCCGTTTTGGAGGGGCTTATAGGTCCGTCAGTACGTAGGAAATGGAGCAGCGCCACCAGAAACTGTGGGGGCGCTCTAGCATGGTACAGCTCATGAAAGAATAGAAGAACAGAACGCAACTTAAAACACCGGAAGATTAACAGAAATGGCTCAGCTTTTTGAGCAGAGTCTGTACCATTGACTGTACATATTAGTCACATCTTGGAGGCAAAAACAGGATGCAACCATATTTGGACGAATGGCGCACGACGTAGGGGAAGCTAACTCTCTGCTAGCCTACAGACGCTAAAACTTCACCAAGCAGTGTTATACAGTCATATGACATGTTGTTAGTGTAAACACTTAAACACAGCTGCAGTCGAGTGAATCTCATATTGAATAAATACAAAATACGAAGGTCCGACTCGGTCCGACCCGTTACCACAACAACATGTAATCAAACCCCAGCGCAGCAGTGATTTGTTGGATTATTTGCCGTAATATATTAATAACCGAGCAAAAAGTTAAAGATGGATCAGGTCCCTTATCAGAGGGAACAAATAAAATGTTTGAGACATAATGACTCATGACAAAAAAATTCTCACTTCGTATTTTAACAGACAATCTAATCTAGCTCCACAGTAGAGGACAGTCCAACTCCACGCTGCCCACTAGTGGATGTATTGTGTACGTCCATGCCAACATAAAGTACGTATTGGAGCCAACGATGTTTGATACACAACACACTTGCGTAGAGAATAAGTGGGCCTTAAACATGAAAACTGCCTGACACTCGGAGTCCGTGGCCTCCGCCTTTCACCGTACGATGTACGAACACGCGTCCCGTGTGCGTTGTGTCCTCGTGTCTAACGTGGACGTTGTCTTCTCAGCGTACCAGCTCCAGAGCTGCCCGGACCCACGGCCTTTCCGAAACGGGAACGTGATCGGCACGGACTTCAGCGTGGGCATGACGGTGTCGTTCGAGTGTCACCCTGGATACTCTCTGATTGGAGAGACCTCGCTCACATGTTTACACGGGATCAGCAGGAACTGGAACCACCCGCTGCCTCGATGTGAAGGTACACACCTGTCCTCATGTCCACACGTTCACTTCCACGTACACTGATGATGTCATTTCCTCTTTTACGATCACCTCACAATTTTTAGCACACAACCTCATCTGCCCATTTCAAACTGTAGGTTCAATTTAAATTGCAATGATTGACGACTGCATGTTATAACCCTTATGTGGTATTTGGGTCAAATTGACCCTTTGTCATATATTCGTAAAGAGAAGCTGTGTGGTGGAAACGCCAGGGAGTAGAATCAGTACTGGAGTAAAAGGAAGTAGAAGTACTCACAAATAAAAGTACTTGAGGTAGTGAGTAACTTTATGTCACAGAACAGATTCATTTCAGCTTTTTTTTGGGTGATTTGTTTATTTTATTCATTTATTATTGTATCCTTGTTCTGCTGCGTTTCTTCATCATGTTGTTCATTTTTCCTTTGCTTTTGTTCATTTTTCCTTCACATTTTTTCATTGTTCCTTCGCATTTGTTTGTTTTCTTGGTTATTTTTGTTCAGTATGAAAATAACTTTCATCCTTTTTTCTTCCATGTTGTTCATTGTTTTCATTTTTAAGTCTTTAGTTGTTTTTGTGATGATTTTGTTATTTTTTTCCACACAACACAGCTTCTCTTTACAAATATATGAGAGAGGGTCAATTTGACCCAAATACCACATGAGGGTTAAGAAACCCTTTATGTGTGTGCTACTTATAAAATATGGATCTATATGTGACCTTATAAAAACATGAAACGATTAGAGGAGGCTCCATGTTGTTAATATTAACATCGTACATGTTTGAACTTCATGACACGTTCATCTGATGCTGATTGGTCAATAATGTGTGGTCATAAAACAGATTGACAGATGGGTCGTGACGACCCTGAGCACCTCTGTTAAAGGTCTCATGGTGTTACCTGCTGCTCGTCATGACCGGTGGTCACATGACCCCCTCCTCCCCCCCAGTCATTTCCTGAAGCTTCATACGAGTTGAACTCCTTCACCGGCGATGCATTCAGGGTAATCCGTTCTTCTCGATTGCAGCTCTCTGCGGGGGTAACGTCACATCGATGAATGGAACCATTTACTCCCCCGGGCACCCGGAGGAGTACCCCAACTTCCAGGACTGTGTGTGGAGTGTTCGAGTTCCTCCTGGACACGGGATCTATATCAACTTCACCGTTCTGAGCACGGAGCCCATCTATGACTACATCACTGTGTGGTAGGTGAAGTGTGTGTGCAGCAGACATGAAGGTGTGTTATGGACAAAAAGTATTACCACATTTTCTGGATTTTTTTTTTTTGCATAGTCTGGCTAGGGGAGCGACAAATACATGGGCGTGACTTGTATTTTAAAGAATTTCGAGTACAGGGTGTTTGTCACACTGAGCCGCTAGACGTCGCTCTAGGCTCGTGAACCTTCATCTGCCGCATCTGTATCACTGACAATTAAAAATGTAGACGTTACCGGTAACAACCGTACCTGCCACCAGCTTAACGCCGAACGTGCCGTCACTCACCCGGTGAGGCGGGGGAGGTGGCTGCGCGCTTGACGCGCTTTCCCCGAACAAATGCGACCTGTCATTCAGAGCGACTAACACCCATTTTTTTTCTTATTCGTTATGCATTTTTTGGCTCGTGTGACTAACATTCCAGTGCACCATATAACCTGGAAAACACGGTACGTCTGTAGCCAACAGCTGTGTCCCACTTCAAGGGCCGCATTCGAAGACCGTCGACGTCACCGCCGAGCGCGAAGGCGGTCCCGTGTCGACGGCTTCTTCAAACGCGGTCGACACATGCAGCCTTCGTTGGCCGGGTAACGAAGGCTACGTGTTGGAGCATGCGCAATGCATTATGGGATAAGGTGGAGCGATGGGAGTACTGCCGAATCAGGGAGCTGTGAGGAATAAATACGATAGATCGTTTCCACTTCATGAATTACATTTACCCTCGTCTGGTGTTTGGGTCAAATTGACCCTTTGTCATATGTGTGTGAAGAGAAGCTGTGTGGTGTGGAATCAGTACTGGAGTAAAAGGAAGTACAAGTACTCATAAATAAAAGTACTTGAAGTAGTGAGTAACTATGTCAGAACAGATTCATTTCAGCTTTTTTTGGGTGATTTTTGCTCGTTTATTTGATTTTTTTTTTCTTTTTGCTTATTTTTCAGCTCATTTTGTTGGTTTTGCAGGACGACTGTTCATTTTTCTTTACATTTGTTCATTTTTCTTTACATTTATTCATTTTTCCTTCACATTTGTTCCATTTTTTTCTTTACATTTGATTTTTCTTCACATTTGTTCATTTTTTCTTTTTTGTTCATGTTTTCTTGGTTTTTTTGTTCATTTCATGGATGGCCTTGCTTTCTTTTGTTCAGTTTTGTTGATACTGATTATTTCATTTCATTTTCTGAATTATTTTGCTCATTTTCATTTTCCGTTTTGTTTGTTTCGGTGACACGTGGTCTCTTTACAAATAAATGACAAAGGGTCAATTTGACCCAAACACCAAACGAGGGTTAAACCTCTTCCTTTCGTGCGGTTTCAGTTGGTGTTAAACGACAGAACAGACGACACACGTCGGAGGATTTGATTCACACACGTTTCCTTAATATAATCTTTATTGCTTCTTTTATTGGTTGATACAGAGCAGGTTTACGTCTCCACCTGGTCAAACACTGTCATGTTTTTCTAAACAGCAGGAAGGAGAAAACAGACGAGGACAGGGAAAAAAAAAGGAAAACTAAAGGAGTATTCCAGAAGGTTAATGCTTTTCGACGGAGGCGTCGGCGTGCGTCCGGTGAGAACCTCCTCGCCGACCTGCCCTTTGACCTCGGACCGGGACGGAGCGAGCGTGGAACCGACGCGACGCCGACACGAAGCGACACCTTTCCTGTTCCGACGACGACGACGAGTTCACAGTCAAGTGCTCAATGTAGTGATTGACAGGTCTGAATCATCATTAAAAAAAAGACAAGATCATCAGGACTTGGAAAGATGCAACTCAGGAAATAACAACAGTTTTGAATAATGGATTTGTGAAAGACCCTGAGAGCGCGATTATATATTTTATATTTATATATAGATATACATGGTAGCGTCAGAAGAGATGGAGAAAAAAAATCATCTGTAATTAAACAATTAGATTAACATGCAAGAAAAAAAACCCTAACCTAAAACTCAGCCTTTAACTGAACACAATGGATTTTTCACAGTTTTTATACGCATTTATGTCATAGAGGAAAAAAAAAAAATACACCACAAAACCAAAACTAAAAATAAACGACAGAACCGATAAACCCAGACTCATACAGGAGATCTACGTAAAGCTTTTGTTTGGATTCAGAGGGATTCTTATTGCTCATGGGACGGCGCCGGCGCGCCCTCCGGGGCGGGGGCGGTGCGCAGGCGGCGTGCCCTCAGGGCGGAGCCGGTGCGCCCTCCGGGCTGGGCCGGCGCGTCCTCGGGGGCGGAGCCGGCGCGCCCTCCGGGCTGGGCCACCGCACCAGCGCCATCCGTAACGCAAACCATCGGATCCTCATCAGTTCTGCAGCATAAACGTGATACTTTTAATACATGGCTTCTTCTCAAGTCATCGTAGAAACTAAACACGCACACGCACACGACAAACACACCTGGGTCCAAATAAATACGTTAAAAACAGTCCATGTGCATCCGAATGGAACTCCAGTATTCACACGCCGAGCACGCGCACACACAGTCAACGTATTCCCGAGAGGGGGGTGTACAGAGGGCGCTAGCATAACGCGACGCAGCGCAGAGAGAGGAAGAGGGTCGCCCGTCGGCGATGCCACCACTGTGACGCGCAGCCGACTGCAGCCGTTCGCCGTCGCGCAGGTGTAGTAACGTATCCCGACAAACAGTCCTGGCGACGCGGCGGCTACTTCAGGGAGCTACAGAATGTGCAATCCCGGAAGAGATTGCGCGGGATTGCCCAGTCCGAATAGTTGAACGTGCTGGAAAAGTGCCAGAGTTAAATTAACGACTCGGCGGAGGACTGAAGCACCGTCGTTGCCATGGTAACTGCGCATTTCGTTAAGTGTTCTCCATTCATTTTCTACGGGGGGGGGGAGGGGGAATTTAGTCAAAAACGCTTAATATTTTTAAAATGATAAAGGATAGAATGATGAAAATCAATATCAGCGACGCCCCAAATAAGACAATGTGAAGTTTGAACGGTTTGAATTGGACAAAAAATGTCGGAGTAGAAACGCAACAAAAACGTAGAGAAGTAGAAGATTAAAGACTGAAGGCGACAGTAGTGGGATTGATGCGCGACTCGTCAAACATCGTTGTTCTGCGACATCACGCTGCTCTGACAGTTATTTCTCCACAGAACCGATTTTCCAGTTTATTTACTCGTGTATTTTAACGTCACTTAGCCTTTGCAGCCTCGCGAGTCACTGAGTTTGTTCGTGCTAGTTTTATTTCGACCCTACTGAATATTTAACAAACAATACTTTTTTGCGATTCATTTGGGCTAGCTCGTGTTAGCCTTGTGATACTCTTACAACAGTAGAAGGATGCTAGCCAGTGTCCTCGAGCTCTAGATATGCCTCTTACAAGGCTAGCGGTTTGTTAGCGCAGGAAACTAACTTACTTTAGCTCAAAGTAGCTTGTTTTTGACAAGCTAGTGATCACTCAGCATGTTTAACTGAGGGAAAAGATGATGTATAATTTCGATAAATAATGAGGGCCTTTTGTTACAATTACAACAGTGGGCAGAGGCTAACTAGACTGGCTATTAGATATGTTGTTCACAAAGCTACCAACATGTTAGCTTGGTTAACGTCAGTTAGCTCATGCTAGCTTGTGCTTTTACAGCACTTTTATAGTTTACCAAGCCGATGATAATTTAGCCAGTTAAAATCTTGGGCGCTAGCCTGAGCTAGCAAGCGTGGTTGATAGAGAGAATGTAGACAATGCCCTCCATGAATTACTTTCCAGTTTATTTACCATTTAACTCGCCAACGAGCTAGTTTCTAATTGCTAACTGTCGTCTCAGAAACCGAAACCCGCGATTTTTTCAGCGCTTGCGCGTCGTACAAGTTCGTACGCAGTGCAGTGTGTACAGTGAAATATCGCACTAGAGGAAACGCTCTTACTCTCTCTGGATTGTGTCGCGGTATTTCTCTGTAGTAGTACAAGTAGTAGTAGTAGTTTTGGAAGTCGTTAGTGCCAGTTCGCGGCAGCCTCCAGACAGTCCGCTAGCGCATCCCGTCGCGGTCGCTTGGCGTTCCGTGCTGGCGGACTAACGGACCGACTGCCGCCGCCTACAGTTCGGTTATGAGCCGCTGAGGTTCAATTTGTTTTGCTTATGAGGTTCCTGCTCAGCATAAAAATGTACAAGAAGAAAAATTAGCTAAGTCTTCACACACGAAAAAAAAAAAAAAAATGGACAGACACTTGGTGTCCCTGTGGTTGTGACGCCCGGATCCGTCCAGCGCAGTTGAACAGGTGGAAACGCCCGCTGGGTTTGGTTCCGCGGGTTTTACCAGCGTCTACGTGAGCAACAGGGGTTTTACGGTTCAGAAAAACAAACCAGCGTCCGCCCTTTGACCTTTCCCCTCCACAAACCATACTGATGGGTTGAGCAGAAGCATTTTTAGTCCATTGTCCACGTTCATTTAAAAAAAAAAAAAATCTGATTGTCTTTATCGCCAATTTACAACATGACTCCAGGCAGCTAGCGACGGTAGCCGCGTTCACACGGGAACCGGGGGAATGAGTTGGACAAACGATGCCAAAGTCCATCCAGGGCCAACGTCGCAAACTAGCACTTCACGACGCTGAGGCTAGCAAGGCCTGCTATTAGCGACACATGTTCATATATGAGGCGGCAACTCATTAGCTCAGTTAGCATCAGTTGGCACAGGCTAATTTGAGTTTGGCCTTGCTGTCAATCATCTTAAAATAGTTTAATGAGTTTAAGTTTGGTGAATTGGCGCGAGCATGCTTCCTTTTAGCCTCAGACAAGCTAACTTTTGTTTTGACATTAATTTTGAGGCACCGTTTATAATTTAATGGGCTCCGGGCGTCGTAGCCTTTTTAACTGCGACTTCACTAATGTTAGCCTTTTGATTCCTTTACATCACTAGGACGTGGCTAGAAACGGTGCTAACATTAGCAACTTGTTAGCGCCATGAACTTGAGTTAGCCACATTTTAAAACATCCTACTGACAATTTCACAGGCTAATGTTAAACTGACCGACTTAGCTAATTTGAATGAATTAGGGCAATTTATAATTAGATCAATGATAAGAGAAACCTCATGTTAGCCTCTTGACGCTATTATAACACTAGAAGCAGACTAGCTAGACTCTCTATGCTAGAACGATGGAAAAACTAGCATCTGTTCGATTTGCTCACACTAGCTTATGTTGTGACACTGACCTCGCTAACTGATGACTTAACAAGCTAACTATGCCTTCATTTGTTTCGCAGTGAGCTAACTTGAGTTATGCGCATTTTAGCCTGTGGTGGATGTAGCGATCTTAGCACTTAGCCGTTTATTATGCAAGTGCCGTTGAATAGCGCTGTTTGAGCCCAAACTGGTTACGTGCGTTCACTGCCTGGCAAGTTAAGTAGCCCTGGTTAATTTGGATTTAGCACACCTCTAATCAGGCTAACAAAGAGAACGCGTTAGCCCTGATCTGGAAGACGTCGGATTTCAAAAGGTTGCTCACAGAGCCAGGCGTTTACGTCGTTGAGGAAGCTGAGGTAAACTAAACCTGTGTCAGGTGATAGCGGCAAAATATGTTAGCACACTAGAGGCCCTGTTAGCATTAATGCTAAGGGCAAAGATGAAAGACAGGCCAGAGTCGCACACGGACACAGACACAACCAAAGATTTGATTTGTTCAGTTATTAAAAAAACCCACAAAACACAAGGAATCCCCTCTATACACCTAAATGTCACACGCAAAAAAAAAAAAAGAAAACGAAGAATGCTAGCATCACGTGCCACATGTTCACCTGTCTGTACACATGGAATCAACTGAGAATGATTACGAATGAGAAATTAACACACAAACCAACTCACAGGTGCCTCTGAGGATCAAATAGTGTGATAGGTTTAAAAAAAAAAAAACAAACAACATAAACACAAACTGATCAACACTATTATCTGCCCCGTAGGAGTTCGTTCACGCAGAAATCCGATGTGACTTTGAAAAAGTTTGTGAATGTTTGTTTGTTTTGACGGTGGTACAGGCGGCGCCTTCCTGCCCGCCACCTTTTCCAGTTGTAAAACGTCGTCTTAGTCACATCGAGGTGGGCGTGGTCGGCAGCCGTCGCCAGTCTGTCCGTCTAGAACCAAAAAATATCAAAACAGCCGGTCAAACACAAAGTAGCTGGTGCGCTTTGGGGGGCTGCTGAGGTCCACAAACGCCCCCCAGCCCGGTGCTCGTAAATCCACAGCCGGTGCGACTCTTCGGATTGCTGCGTGGCCGGAGCCCGGCTGCGACTTAAATACCAACGATCGGACGCAGATCGTGACAGTTCACCCGTGTCGGCCGCTGTCCGCTCAGCTCTGCGTCGCCTAAATTGATCATGAGTTCTCAAACTGAATCTAGAACAATATAAATTTTATTCTTTTATTGCTGAAATATAGATTCCCCGCACAAAAAATAGAATGCAAATTCATTGTCATAAAAAGCTATAAAAATTAGATCCATCCTCTGTAAGAATGCAGATAAAGATATCGCAAAAAACATCTTTTAGAAGTAGGACTAGTAGTAAGGCACTTCAAGAAAACGAGGTCTTCGTTCGTCTTTCTATCAAAAAAAGTTTTCGACTGGTTTTTGCATCATCATCAATGGTGTAGCGTCTTTTCCGTCGTATGGCACTATTGGTGAAGTCTCCTCAGTCGGCGCCCACCAGAGGCGTCTCTCCATTGGGGAGGATGTGCTCCAGCGAGGGCTTGGTGTGGATCTCCAGCAGCCCCTGGATGAAGCCCTCAGCTGTTGCAGGACCCGTGGCATCCTGGGGTGTGGAGGAGGAGGGGTCTTTGGAGGCATTCGGTGTGGGGTTGCTGCTGGATGAGGCGCCGTCACCAGCGGCTGTCTTTGTGTCAGTAGCTTGTTGAGTCGTGTCGGGTGCAGAAAATTTCAATTCGGTGTCTTCAGCAGTGGTCGGTTGTTCGGGAGCGGTCACCTGGTCTGAATCTGGACCCGGTTTTTGTGGCGGTTGTTCCTCGGTCGCGGCTGCTCCCGCTCCATCGGCCGCCGCCTCCTCGTCTTTCACGTCGTCGTCGTCCAGCTCCTTGGCTCCGGCGGCGCCGCTGCCGCAGTCGCTCTCGTTTTCTGAGGGTGGGCACGTGGAGGTCGGGGTCGGCGTGCTGGAGTCTCCGTCCTCACTCGCGTCGTCGTTGGCGGCGGACGCGCTGTCGGCTCCGCGGGGCTTCTGGTGGATCCTTTGGTGGCGAACCAGACTGTGCTTCAGGGTGAAGGTCCTCTCGCAGGTCTGACACTGGTAGGGACGCTCACCTGCACCCACACAGCAAACAGAATTCTGTTATTCTGAGGCGGTAACGGGACCGCTTCACGGGGTTCGGGTCAACAGACAAGAGAAGCATCTCAATCTCATCTTTAATTCATTCATCTGGGATTTTCACTGTCTAGAAAACACAGTGGTTCCCATCATACGACTGCATCATCATGCGAATTTTTCACGACACGAGAAAGATGTCGGGCAAAATTTTGTCCCGTCACGTGACTTAAAAACTCATGTTATGACTAAAATAGTCTCGGCTTCTTCTGGTTTCTCTTGGCGCAGTGCCACAGGAGATTGTAGGGGCGCTCTAGCACAGTACAGCAGGAACAGAAGAAGAAGAAAAAGAACAGAATGACACAAACGGAAAGATTAACAGAAATGGCTCAACTTTTTGAGGACGGTCTGTGCCATAGACTGTATATTTTAGTGTCATCTTGGAGCCAAAAACAGGATGCAACCATATTTTGATGAACAGCGGCGGTGCAAGAGGAACGAACGGGAAGCTTTACTTAGCTTCCTGCTAGCCTTCGGATGCTAAAACTTCAACAAGCAGTGCTAAACAAAATCATATCACAGCCACAACTGCAGTCGAGTGAATCTCAGGTAAAACTATGAACATACTGAAAAAATAGAAGCAATCAATCAATCAATCAAACTTTATTTATATAGCACCAATCATAATCTCTAGATTATTTCTAGGCGCTTTACAA
>JAQQAE010015647.1:0-11987 GCA_029823295.1 Pseudamia nigra
AAACACTGAGGCCACGAAAGGTGAACCACGATATAGTGAGGGACCACTGTATATCACAACTTTAATGTATTACTCTTTAAATGTAAGATATTGAGATGTGTAGTAGTAGTAGTAGTAGTAGTAGTAGTAGTAGTAGTAGTAGTAGTAGTAATATATTTTATTTAGAAGTGCCTTTCTCAACACTCAAGGACACTTTACAGAGCTAAGACGAACACAAAACAACAGATAAAAGCTATATACAGTATAAAATGGAAGAGTGCAATTATAGGGAATGTGCTATTTTTAAACAAATGTGTTTTGAGTCTGGATTTAACGAGAGGAAGAGAGTTGATATTTTGGGTGTCTTGTGGGAAAGAGTAAAACAAAGACTAGACCAAGCACTAAAGCATTAACAAGAAATGTTAATCAAACATTGGACAAAAAACCTGACCTAAATAAGCATGAAGATGGACAAAAATGAACGTAACTGTCATCCAAAAGATAACAAAGAGCCCAAAAATAGGACAATGGACAACAATGACTAAAAATACTTATCAAAAAGGGGAAAACAAAATCAACTAAATAGTCAGAAACATTTTTTTAAAAATGAACAAAATAGCCATCAAATTGCTAACAAAAAAGAGACTGACAAAATTAAACAAAATCATCATCAGAATAAACAAAATAATAAAAAATAACAAAATAGTCAACAACATTGAACAAAGTTATCAACACAATGTCAACAACAAAACTGAACAAAATGATCAAGAAACTGACAAAAATGAAGAATAAGGAACAAAAAAAATTTTAGAACAAAATATTCAGTGAAATGAACAAAAATGAACACTATTAACTAAAGGGACAAAATAATCCAGGTATTCGTGATTGACGACTGACTGCTTTGTTGTCGTGCAGGTATTACTACGATGGCGACATGATCAGCAAAGTGCAGGGGAAGCGTTTCGTCTACAAGTTTGTGTGCGACTTGCGGACTCTGATTGGCTACAGCGCCGCCGAGCTCAACAGCCTGGTGACGGAGTGCGAACAGAAGAAACTGGCCCGCATGCAGATGCACGGCATCGCTCAGCCCATCACCACGGTGACACTCTCCACGACGGCGCTCGACAAGGACAGCTGAACGAATGACTGGACACAAAACCCACCACACTCTGATTGATGAAACCAGCGGTTCCCAAACTGAGGGTCGGGACCTACAATGGCCCGTGGAACATTTATTGATTGGGTCGCGTCATTGTTTTTTATTTTGTGCATTTTTGGTTAGTTCTCCATTATGTTATTGATCATTTTTGTTCATTTCTTTGAATATTTTGCTTTTTCCGTTTGTGGTTCATTTTCATTCATTGTTTTCATTATCTAGTTACATTTCTTAATTGCTCTTTGTCTTTTTATTCATTTTTATAGTTATTTTGGTCATTTTTTGTTAATTAATTTGATCCTCTTGTTAATAATTTTGGCTTTTTGTTCATTTTTTAAATTACTTTTATTTTTATATATATACACATTTTTTGCAGTTTTTTCATTTTGTGTACTCTCCATTATGTATTTGTATTTATTTTTTTTCATTTATTTAGTTTTTCTGTTCACGTTCTTCATTTAGGGGTTTTGAAGACACCATATTTCTCTGTTTGGGGAAACTCTGGACAAAACTGTTCTGACTCAGAAATGCAAAGCTGATGTTGGGTATTTGGGGGTTTTGTCGTATTTTTCAGTTTGATTCAAGTTAGACAAAGTTTTTTAGCTTTTCCTTAACTCTAACCGAAAGGACAGACATTTGCGGGATGCGAGGTTTCCAGTGTGGTGTTGGAAAATGTTGAGTGCACGTGACTGAAAACTCAGATGTATGAATGAAACTCTGCTTTATTGTGTCCTCGTCAGTAATACAGGATTGTCTCCACTGTATATACCGGTACTTCATGTTTTTGATAGCCATAAGGGCAAGTGTATTTTCATATTTTCCATTTATAAATGACCTGTTTTGTATTTTATTTAGTGTTTGTTCCCTGAATTGTTGGACCTTTTCTGTCCACCAGGGGGAATAAAGTGGCAAGCATTTTTCTTAAGCAGTCAGTCATTGGTTTTAATTTCAGAAGTTCAACCCACACTTCTCACTCCAGTTCTGGATTCTTGGAAACACTTTGATAAGAGATATTCTTGGATTATGATTGGCGCTAAACAAATACAACTGAATTGAATATATCCTTCTCCTGCTTTGTGTCCCATCAACAATTCTCAGATCTGAACTCTTTACTTTTGTTGTTGCTTCTACAAGTGATGCCTCAGATCCTTTCTGAAGTGAATATTGGACGTTCAGTTTTAACTTGAGTTCACACACTTAGACCATTACTCTGTGAAAGAGGTTTGTGCTACACTGTACTTGAAACAAAAGGTCAGTTCTTCTGGGAGTTAACAATATTGACCCTAGTCAAATAACTTATGGTATCTAAATGCTTAGAAATGTTCTGTTAAAAATCTGGCACTCTTACACAACACCTGCGAAATCAATTTTTTTTTTGTTTATAGGGGCTAATCATTTTGACCTTAACTATATCATAACACATGCATTGTATTTTTAAAATATAAAAGACAATTTGATATGAAAATGAACATTGAACTTTAATCCAAAGGAACTAAATAATGAAAAAAACTTAAGTGTCCTCATAATGAACAAAATGTCAAAAGAATCGAGAACAAGATAAAGAAAATAAGCAAAAATTAAAGAAATCCCACTAATGAGCAGTAATGGAGAAAATTAAAAAAAATATATATCAAAGATTCAACACGACAGAATTCTGTACATTCAAAATTTTATTCATGATATGAGTGTAGAAAGCTGTTTCTAACTCGAAGCAGATGGTTCATTAACTACACACAGGAATGTCGAATCGGTGAGAAAAAAGCATCTTTTAATAGCACTAGCTCCAGAAGACACGTAGAGTGAGCGTCAGTACAAATTGGTAACATTCACCTCATTACAAACATCACTGAGTGTCTGTACACATGTAAAGAAGGTGAACAGAGGTGATATGTGTTGTATATCTATGGTTTTTAATGACATTCATTTTTGTAAGAGGTGGTCATTATAAGAGAACTCAGGGTGCTATGAGAAGTGGTTCATCCTCCCAGTGTCGACAGGAGTCACACTGGTTACGTATTCACCAAGTCTGACTTTAACACAGTCAGACTTGATAGTGGAAATACCTGCACCGCCCATATTAAACCCAGAAATGTTAAACACTCCACACTTTAATGATCAAAATGTCAGCTATAGGCCTTGTAGATGAAATTAAATTTGGATGCTGGACAATCTTTGTGATCAGTGTAAGTAGCTGCTTCACTGTCATAAACAGTCACGTTCACATTATATAGTTATAGTGTACATTTCAACATGTTCTCCATATGGAAAAAATGAGAGTTGAGAATTTCAGGAAAAGGTTTTTTTTTCCAGTTGTGGACACTAAACTGCAAACAGGCTGACAGTGACAAACACAAAACCTCATCTTAGTGAAAGACAAATATGTAACTTTTAGTCCTC
Organism: Pseudamia nigra; assembly: GCA_029823295.1. Taxonomy (NCBI): domain Eukaryota; kingdom Metazoa; phylum Chordata; class Actinopteri; order Kurtiformes; family Apogonidae; genus Pseudamia; species Pseudamia nigra. The sequence continues at coordinate 3,533 of JAQQAE010015647.1, forward strand.
AAAACAATATGTTACTCATTATGAATCTCTCCATCACCTGTGTCTGCTTTTTCTATTTTCCTTTTGTTGTGGTTGATTTTGTGTATGGGTAGGCTCAGCAGAGTGCAGTGTGTTTACATCTCCGGCCAATAACAGCATTGCACAGTGCGCTGGGGCAGCCACATTAAAAAGGCGATCTGTGCTCAGTTTTAGTTATTTGCCCCTGTGAAGGCTGAGGTCTGCAATGGTGCAGGTGCGGTCATGTGTGCTGTAGAGGGTAAATGCCTTGAGCAGCAACAGAAAATCAGTCTTTTTCTATTTTCCAGCTTTTATTCTTGGCTTTGTGACTTTGCCGTAATGTGTTGTGATCAAGCCTCTCTTGCTCTGGAGAGAGCCATACTTTACCTTTAATTTTCAAATTCTTTTTACTTAATGTTAATAAGGACCTGAAAATCAGACTAGAAAATGTTTTTGTAGTTTATATACATATTACTGTTAAAATAGCCACAGTTGATCAATGAATTTCTCTGTACTTCCTGAAAATGAGCTAGTTATTCTAATGCTGCAAATTTCCAAACACGCAGTTCTTCACAAACTGAATTTCAACCATGAAGCCTATGGTAACATTTCAGGTATAAACACCTTTACTATTGAAACTAGAAGCGCATGTATATTTATTTATTTATTTATTTTTGCCTGTAATGAATTATGCTAATTACGCAAATGCAACTCATAGCAACCAAACTGAATTTCACCCATTAGGCCTATAGCTGACATTTCAATCATAAAAGTCTGTACTATGTAACATTTCTGAATTCCATAAATTTCCCCTATACTCTGAGTTTCCACCGCAGGACAAAGGAGACACTGTACATGTTTACACAGGAAATGTAGAAAAATAGAAAGGTGCCTGTGACACTCGGTGAAGGAATCTGCACCAGTATGTGAGAGGGATAAAACCACTGGTGGAAACTGCTCTGATCCTTGTCAGCAAAATGTGACTTTATATCAAATACTCACACACTGAATCTCAAGTGCTGCACTGTACAATATTGCTGACACAACTTGAAAGAAGAGGAGAAATGAGGGTTATGACACAAAAAACAACGTGAACACATGAACAAAGGGAAAAAGGACACAAAGGTCTAGAGCAATATTTAGAGCCAGATCTCCATCATCCAAATATTTAGTCGAGAGGGAGAGAGAAACAGTGGAATGATACATATGGAATGATAAAGTATCATCTGACCTTAGAGCTGGGCGATAAAAGAATCATTATTATGATATAATTTATCATGTGAGACGTAATATACATTTGTCTTGTTGTCTTGAGCATTGATTTTGGTTATGTTTAGCTAAAATACTTTAAAAATTTCACGAAATTGATTGATTTAATGTGAAGGCCAGTGTTCTTCACATTAAATCAAAAATAAGTAAAAATCAGAGACTAGAGGTGCATTTGTGTCATTAGTTCTACAATATTTTCTTTTTCCATCTTTTACATCATTTTCATCACTTTGTTGTCTTTGGTTTATTTATACAGTTGTATCTTTTTTGTGTCTTTTGTCATTTTTCATTTTGTGTTACACTGTTTTATCTTAAATTTGCATCCTTAATGTAACTTATGTCATTTTGTGTCATCTTTTACCTAACTATATTTATTTTTTTACCATATTTTCCGCTGCATCTTTTACCTTTTTGGTCTTTTTGCTTTTTTGATGTCTCTATCAGCCTATTGCATCTTTTATATCATTTTTGTCTTGTGTGGTTTCTTTTTTTATTACTTTGTCTTTTTGCTGTATTTTGCATCGTCTTCTTTTGTCTTTGAAACTGGTTAAATAGTCTGGTTTCTTCACCCTTCTCTCTAGTCTCTACACTCAAAACAAATAATTATTTAACATTTACAGTAACATATAAAATGTTTATGATGACAACATTTTTATCGCCCAGCTTTATCTGTCCTCGTTCTAACAAAAACCCAAGGTGCATTGACATCGGCGACTTAACAGCAATAATATTTGGTGATAATTCTCAGCCTTCCGAAAACGACAGAGTGCATAAAACGCAAACAGTAACAGAATCATGTTCCTTTCGGATACTATTACACTTCATATATTACATAGAGAGCATTGGCCCATGCAGCTAACACAATGGTGAAGCATGGAGATGAGCATAAAGAGCCAAGAATCAGTTAAAGCAAGGCGGTGTGACGACGAAGCAGACCAGATTCTGAATACTCTTTCTTCTTCATATCACGGATCACAAAGAAGACACTGGAAATGTACAATCCTGCTAAAATATCTAGAGAGGACCGCCCCCGTGGTCCCCAACATACAATATACTTTATCTGTCATCAATATTGCCATGCACTACATATACTTACAGCTAATCTCTGTCGTAATATATTACACATAAAAAAATCAGAAAACAAAACATTCAGTATTTTTAAACTTTTACATATTTTGATTACATACATTTTTCTGTATTATTTTTTAAACTTTTTTGAAAAACAAACCTGAAACTCTTGGGCTTTAATCGTGCGGAGAGGCGCTCTGAGAGCCGCTCCGCCCTTTGTGAGCTCTAGGAGCTGTTACGTCATCGGCACAGCAGTCGTCTGAGAGCAGAGGAACAGACCGAGGGGAAAGAAACGACGACGAGGGATTAAACCGTGAGGCCAATTGTGATTCTGACCTCAGTGGTGAGCTTAAAACCGCAACAAAGGTCTGACAATTTACTGCATATAAATAATTAATATGGTGTCGTCTCTGTACGAACACTATGAAGGTTTTGTAGTGATCGGCTGAAATGTGCAGGTTGAAAAGGGGACCCTTGTCTGACCATAACGCATGCTCAACGTGTTGCTCTTTACAACAGAAATGAAGGAGGCTTTGTTCCATGTCTGCTTCCTTTGGCCCAAACTCCTGGTTAGACACAAAATAGCAAAAAAAAAGGATTCATCTATTTTTCCTCTGCTGCAGTGGTTCTCAACTGGTCTCACCTTGTCACCCACATCTACCTGTGATCCTCAGGTTAGAACCCACTGTTATGAAATTTAGACCAGGAAAAGGTATTTGGCATTTATGTAAATCCAGAGGACAAAATAATCAAAAATTAAACAATCAGCAGAATAATAAAAGTAATATAATGTACAAAAATTAAAAAGAAACAAAAGGAAATGGACAAAATATACCACAATAGGAACAAAATAATGAAATTAACAAAATAATAAGTCAAATATGTGTGTTACCATGGTAATAAATACTATACCTGTCAATCAAAGCCTGATATCAGATAAAAAGCAAATTAATATGTAGAGATTTTGCATCTCATTCAAAACAAATCCGTGAGCCACCTCTTGAGAACCACTGTTCTTGGTTTTCTTAAGATACAAATTAGCATGTGCAGTATATTTTGGGCCCTCACGTTTTTCAGAGGATATTGTGGCTTAAGGGCAGAGAATGGAACAAGACCCTATGGGTGACGATGTGCATTTGGGACAAGCCTGAAGAAAATGGTGGTGTGTTTTTTTCTTTAGTTCTGCATCTGTTCAAAGAATTTGTAGGTAGGATTTTCATAGCCGTTCTGCTGCATCCGGGCCAGGTGACGCTCCTCGGGGGTCACCGCTGCATCCACCTACAAACACAGAGGACGTCAGTAAAACAAAATACACAAACAAAACCCTCATCGAGCCCCATAGCGGATGTCTACAGGTATCAGACAGATCAATTTAAGGCTCTTTAAGACAGTTTAATCAAATTTAGAATTGCATATCAGTGGTTCTGTGCAAAAGCAGGCTGTTAAATGTAGGAATATGTTTATTGTGAGTTCAGTGAATCAATAATATCGGATTTTTATGTAAACTTGAATTGTGAAAGATAAAAGGTGAAAAAAACATTTTAATGTTCGAAACAGTACATGTGACCAATCCACATAAATGCTGAATAACAAAACAAGCAAAAACTAACAAAACTTGAAAGAGAAAGAACAAAACAATGAAATAATGAAAAACAACAAAAATTAAACTAATCTACAAATGGACCATAAACCAAACAAAATTAGTCTACAAATGAGCAGAAATAAACAAAAATAAACAACAGAAAGTGTTCCATAAAATGCACAAAGACTGATCAAAACACTGGACAAAATTAAAAAAAATAACCTAAATAATCACTGACCAAACATGAACAAACTCTCCTACAAAATGAACGGTTATGCATTCTACCAACAAAAAAAGTAGAGGTACAAAGTAAACAGACAAATATTACATCAAATGTTTGTGACAATTAAGACTTTTGTTTACTTTTAAGGCCCCAGTTTATTACACCATTGAATTTTAAGGCTTCCTAAGAATATGCAGATAAGTACTAAATCAACAAAATGGGACAGAACAAGCCTATGAATAGATGAAATAATCAATGAAAATGAAGTCACAAATGAACAAAAAAATTAAGAAAATGCAACCGAAATAATCTACAAAATATTACACGAAATGAAGAAATCCTCATTTTTAAACACATAAATGTAAGCACAAAAGAAAAAGACAAATGTAAGGTGCAGTTGTGCCATTAGGACCTGATAAATTCAAATGTAAGACTTTTTCAGGATTTCTGAGACCTTATATTTATAGTTAAAGTTTAAAAATGGCAGACATTATGCTGTATCAAGTATTCACACTGGCCTTTCTTTACCTCAATGACACCGTGATGAATTGACGTGTATTGTTTCTTTCTCAGCATCACCAATGTGATGACGATGATGGTTGCTATGACAACACCTCCAACCATGAGCCCGATAATGGCACCTTTATTGGATCCCACATCCTCAGCGAAAAACACCTGTTATTAAGAAAAAGCAGAAGAGCTGAACATAAATGACAGGCGAGCGCAAAAACAAATTAAAAAGATGAGATGATTTTGGTACCAGTTTTTGATGGTGCACTTCATAACCAGCACTTTGCCTTTCCTCAGTGTCCATGCGCACCTTGGGCATCTCTTCTGGCTTCAACGCAGACACTGAGACAAAACAAAAACACACCATGAGACAAACTGGAATCGCAAAAACACCAGCACTGCAGGAAAACACTGAGCTTCTAAAGATGAGAGCTTTCAGTTAAGCAGGCACATGGGTTATATTGGTACTGAGATGAAAAAAAAAATGTAGTTAATACTGCACCGAGGTGATCATATTTATTTCAAACAAGTGTTTTTTTTTTCTTCTTTTAAATGTCCCATCCTATGAAAACCAATCTTCACAGATTTTGAAGTATATACGGTCTGTAGTATAAAACAGAAGCTGTGATAATATGACCTTGTTTAGTACTGACAGTCCTAAAAAAATCCTCACAACAAACTGTCCATGTAACAAGCTGTTTTGGAAATACCAAATCACTGTCAAGTTTAAATACATGAGTCCCACCCCCATGAGCCATTAAAGTTCTAAATTTAAAACTTAAATTCAAGTTATAACCAATCATATTTAATGTAAAATTAACACCGCCTCCAACAGTGACTGGCCTATATTCCTGACAATTTTATGCTTTTACAATGACACCATGAAATGTGTATAATTATGCGTTTTCAGTGACCTTGTGCCAGATTCTGATCTCAGGTCACCTTAGGAAAAACTTGTGGTTCAGTCAATCAGAGTATTTCCTGGGTGGGTTTGACATTTCACATTAAAATCAGTGTGCACCTGAGTTATAGATTGTCTTAGAAATAAAAAAATATCAAATCAGCACATTTTATTTTGTCACCATCCTGACAAAACTCTAAAAAAAAAAAAAAACCCTCAAAAAACTCCGTTCCATGAATGATCCTTCTCGATCATCACTTCTGTCCCTCTGTCAGTGTGTGCTGGTGAATTTAGCTGCACACACCCTCCCCCGTGCCTGCTTTTTCTCTTGTTTTGCTCTCGTTTCTCAACGTACACTATGTCTCTAGAAAGTCAAATGTGTCTTCATCTCCAGCCAACAACACTGAGCAGAGCCTTTCTGTGTGGAATTTGGATGCTCTCCACATGTCTGCATGGGTTTCCCTCAGGTGCTCCAGTTTGAAAACATATCGAAAATTAGGTGGACTGTGTTTGTGTGTGTGTCCTGTAAAAGTGGCAGCTGTAATAGAATTTCCCCTTGGGGATTAATAAAGTTCTATTTAAAAAAAAACAGCACTACGCAGGGCAATGGAGCAAAGCAATATAAAACTATTGGTTATAATTCTCTCAGAGCGTTGTGTTTGTGTGGGCAAATTAGATCTGCTTCAAAGTGTAAACACATTCTATATCTTGTTTATATCCCCTCCCCTCTCACTCTGTCTGTGAACACTGAACAGCACTGTTTACCTGCACAAGCCAGAGGTAAGTTACATACTTTGCCGGTAAGTATGAGTTTATTGGAGCTTTGAGCATTATGTGTTTGTTTTCCGGGCAGTGTTCTGTCATATGTGTGTCTAGATGTGAACTCAATATACTGTAGACTAGTAGTGAATTTTGGCTTGGAGCAGGAAAAGATGAAGTGAATTTATCGTAACTGTGGAACAAAACATAAATCTGCATAACAAAACCAGATCAGTGTGATTTTAAAATGAATGATCATATTCTGGATCATGGATCAGGGAAAGGCATGGTGTGGACCTGATGTTTATATCCATTCTGCTGCTGCTTCTGATCAAACTGAAAATCACTGCCTTATATAAAGGAGAAATCCAGTAGAAGTATGTATATGACCAAACATAAGCCACACAGTCAGTAAATTTGCATATGTGATATTGTGACATGATCTGCCATGTACAGATGTCTGTTAGGAGCTGAGCTGGTGTGTGTAGATCAGTGCACGCCAGCTGCATAAAAGACAAAAAATATTCAGCACCTGAATTTATGTTGTTTAAAAATATAATATTTCTCTGAGTCGCTCAGCTATTTGTATCTGCATTTACTTATATTTATCCTTAATTTCACACATCATGTTGAACCTGGATGTCTGATTTAATGATGACGGAGACAAAATAACATCACGCTGACAAGTATTAAAGGCAATGGCACACACAACTCTGACTGGTTTGCTGTATATTATGCAAAAACACTCCCACCCGATAACTAATTAGATAAACTCCACCTGTTTAGACCATGCGTCGGGTGCACGGCGCATTCTCACCTTGTAAATATGACTTATAGGTGCTTGTAGCAGAGTGTTTCTTTTTTTAATCGATGTGCAGTATGACTATATTTTTACATGATTGGTTCAGTGTTTTATGCTTTTTCTTACATCCCCCAATTGCCCAGAGTGCCCCAATTTGGGAACTCTAGGGTTTAAGAGGTTAAAAAACACCAATTCACCAAATGTGATCAAATTCATCATGGTCCCTTTTAATACAATTTCCAGGTTATTGTCTTTTTTGACAGTGATCCTGATATATTCACTGTTTTTGGGCGTTGTCAGAGGGGTGCTCTACTAAATGCACACGTTATTGAGGGTAATTTAAAGCTAATTTTGTTCATTTTCATTTAAAGTTGTAAGTTCAATCTTTAATATTATCTTTTTAGTTTATTTGCTTCTTAAAATTAAACTAAAACACCATTCTTTCAGTGGTCTGCATGTTCAAATATGTATTTTTTATGTAGGCTTGTAATATTTGACATTATGTAGACACAGTCACATACCAGGTCGTGTTGGGAGTCCTCTGTCTGGAACTGGGCGAGCATCAACAGGCTCGACTGCAGCAAAAATAACAGAAGAAATTCTACTGAGGAGTTGAAGTTGTTCATATTGTGCCTTTCACTCAGTTGATTAAAACTAACTCTCTACAGACCATTTATGCCAGAAATATTACATTTGTGTGACTGTAAAAAGGATAATCGTAGACTATGTGTTACCATGGTTTTCTGTGTTGGGCTGGTTAAAGCTCTCAGGGTGGATGAAGCCCAGTCCATCCAGACCAGGGTCCATTGGAGCAGAACTATATGCCTGATCTGGCATCAGAGCATCATTTCCATAGCTCACCCTGCCATCTACCTGTTGGACAAACAGGGACAATAATGTGAATGTGTGGAACAGACACGGAGCCTTTCTTATAAAATGTAATACAAACCACAGTTGATTATCTGCTAAAAGGTGCCTGACATCAGCCACAGTACATGACGTTTTCATTTAATTCACCAGAACTCATCCCACATTTGTTGATTTGTGAGTAAATCTAATCTAAATCTGTTTTCTCCTTCAGATACAGAAAAAAACTGTGAAAAAGCCTTTTTTCAGACAAATATGTTTAAGGTTCTTGATTTATTTTATGTAGGAATGATCACACAGATATAATTTCATATATTCTCCCAAAAATAAAAACATAATAATATAATTTAACATCAATATAATTTAATAACTTCAAAAATATTTCCCACATAAAGATGTCACTTTAAATAATATTTTTAATACTTATACATTTGGAGACCTGAGCTGGCATGTGTAAAGTCCTTTCATCGACCCTTC
>JAQQAE010015648.1:0-11987 GCA_029823295.1 Pseudamia nigra
GGCTGGCCTGGGACCGCCTCGGGGTCCCCCCAGAGGAGCTGGATGATGTAGCCGGGGAGAGGGAAGTCTGGGATTCCTTGCTCAAGCTGCTGCCCCCGCGACCCGACCCCACGGATAAGCGGTAGAAGATGGATAGATGGATGGATGTCTTATTGTTTTTATTTACGTTTTATTTACATCACAACTTTTTTTGGAATCGGGGTTGTCAATTTAACATTCCGATCATTGTTTTGTACATTTTTGTCAATTATGTATATTCCTTTTAGTCTCATTTTCTGGATTGTTTTGCTAATTTTATTTATTATTTTCTTCATTTTTAGACATTTTATTAATTTTTTTGTTGTTTATTGGTTCATTTTCAACATTTCAATCCATTCATTTACTCTTTTTAGCCCACTTCCTCCCTGTTTTTGATTATTGTGTTCATTTTATATTTTATACATTATGTTTGTTCAGTTTTGTTCATTTCCTACTATATTAACTGATTATTTTTGGTCATTTCTGTCTATTTTCTTAATCAGTAGGTTCATTTTTTCTTGCATTGTTCATTTTTTTGTTTATTTTCTTGATTATCTTGGTTTATTTTAGTCCACTTTCTTGACAGTTTTGTTGGTGTTTAAGCATTTGTTTCATTATGTTTGTTTGTTTTCATTAAAGTTGTTGATTATTTTGTTTATTTTTTCACTTCCTAGATTGCTTTGTTTATTTTATTGGTTATTTTCTTCATTTTAAAACATTTTATAATTTTTTTCTTCATTTCTGTTTACTTGCTTGTTTATTTGATTAATTTGAACTATAATCCATAAGTTTGCTTATTTTAATTAATTTGGTTAATTTTATTGATGATTTTACAAATTTTTGTTTCTTTTTGTTTTCTTTTTTATGTCTAAGATTATTTTGTTAATTGTGTCAATTATTACATTAATTTTGAAACATTTTATCCTTTTCTTTCCATTTCCTATGATATTTTGTCCATCTCATAGAGTATTTTGCTCATTCTTGTCCATTTTATTTATTATTTTGTTCATTTTTGTCCATTTTTATTTTTTATGTTGATTGTTTTGTTTGTTTATTACAAACCTCACCACAAAATGAACAAAATACAACCTATACCCTATAATCTTTTATAAACAAGAAGCTGTGAGACAGCAAATCCCCCAACTAGTTTTGACCTTGACCTTTTTCCTTGAAGGTCACAGCATATTTGGAATCAGCACAGTTAATAACTCAGGGGTATACTGTATGACATGTTTAACCCCACTACCTAGCTACAAATGCATATAGGTCAAAGTATAATGATTTCAGATCCTACTGAGTGAGGGTCGAGGTCATTTGATGTGTGAGAGGTGTCCTGGAGTCCCATCTATCACATGTTAAAATGTGATGCCTCTAGCAACAATAGTTTTGGAGCAATAGGTCAGTGCAAGGTTTGATATTCATCAAAACTGCGACATAGTTGATATGCAAATTAGGTAATGGTTGCCATACAAAACCTTCCCCCCTACGCTGGCTACCCATGTGCCAACTTTGGTTAGGCTGGGTTCAGGGATGTTGGACATATAGAGCCAAACATTCAGACAGACACACAAACAGATTCTCTATACCAGAAACACCTCACATTTGTATTTCTGCTCTGCTTCTGTTTTTGGGTCTTAAGATGCTCTGTCTTGTTGCGTCGTCGACTGCTCAGTGGACATGTAAAACAAATGCAATCAGTTTCTCGTGCTGACGCCCCCATCTGTCTCAGTGATAGATAGCTTGCGTGGCTTGGACTCACTTTCCACTGTGTATCTACTCACTCATCCACAGGAGAACAGATGTGAAGCGAATACACGCCAGGCAACACCTGATGTTCAGCCACAACACAACACACCACGGCAAAACATACTGTTACTCATACAGCCAACAGATGTCACGTTCAAAGACGCAACCGCCAAAAGCACCAGCCCAACATCTGAGCCTTCCACATGCCGCACAGTTCACACACCACATACTCCCAGGATGCAACAATGCGCTCATGTCAGCTTTAATGGGGGTAGAAGAGCGGGCAAAAGCCCCAGCTGGACTCAAAGGCAGGCAGAGACCCAGCCAAGTGTTAGTCACCCCTTGAAGTCACCTCCTACACGGATGTTGTTACACTCGCAATGGGTGTGTGTGTGTGGGGGGTGTGTGTGTGTGTAGGGCGTGGGATTTGATTGAACGTTCATGGGATGTTTTTAGTTGGGTATCACTGAATCCTTGGAACATTTCATTTTATGTTTGTAGGGGATTTTTAACGTATTAGTTTACTGCATAGGCCTGAACAAGGTGAAAAAATAAACTGGGAAATTAATACGATAACTAGAAAACTGAATAAAATTACACAAAATTGAATAAAAAGCAGCAAAATAAGCAAGAAAATTAGCAAACATTGGACCAACAAAGATAAGATAAGATAAGATAGACTTTATTTATCCCACACTGGGGAAATTCCTTTGTAAAAATTTATTATGAACTAACATAATATACATTTTTGGCTGTGAATGAATCCACATGACATTGATATGTGTTTTAGCTTTTCAATCGATGTGAAAATAATGCATCTAATTTTGTGTACAGTGCTTCAACAAAAATGAATTAATAATACACAATCCTTAAATTTCTGTTTGTAGTGAATTGTTGATGCATCAGTTTGTGCATTTACTACATGTGTTTGTCAGTTTTGCCTATTTTTATTCAATCAAAATGGACGAAATAAGCACTAAATTAGCAAAATGAACAAAATACTCAAGATAACTAACAAAAGCTGACCAAAAAAAAATTAAACAGAGAAATTAGTTAAATTAATGAGAAAATAAACAAAATGATACAATAAAATGAACAAAAATGGACAAAATAGGCACTAAATCAGCAAAATACATAAAATACTGAAGAAAATCAACAAGAAAAAAACTGGGAAATGAGCACAAAAAATAAGGAAAGGAACAAATTAACACAATAAAGTGAACAAAAATGAGCCATATAAGCAACAAAATGCAAGCATTACATTTTTTTAAGTATTAATCAACTGACATATCACATTTTACTACATTTTACTCTTTAGATAATAAGATGTATAAGAATGAAGACAGTGCTTGTTTTGGTTCATTTTGATCCATAGTAGTGAACAACATTTAATCACAATGAACTAAATAAGTGCAAAATCAACAAAATTATCAAAAAATTACCAATAATTAAACAGGCATCAATAAAAGCAAAAATGCCACTGAAAATACATTATAAAATGATATTGTAATATGAAAATATCAAAATTAATAATAATTACAACAGCTAAATTCACATTTTATTTTTTTAGAGAATGAGATGCATATGAATAAAGATTTAAATGCATACCCACTTAAATGAAAGTGAACCAAACAGGCAATAAGCAACAAAGTGAACAAAATTAGCAAGAAAAAGGGCAAAAATTGAGCCAAAGATGTATTATAAACTGACACAAATGCCATCTTTTTACTCCAAATAAATCCACATTTCATTACTTTTTATGTTTTTTTAATGTTTTGAAGATAAAATGTAAATAATGAAGAAAATTATATTAGAATGAACAAAATATGCACCAAACCAACAAATGGAAGAAAAACAAACAAAATGAATGAGGATAAAAAATGTCCCCAGAAAACTGTTTAATTGGGGGGTGAATGCACATGATGCTAATATGTCTATGTGTGTGTGTGTGTCAGTGGGAATATGGTGCTGTAATGCTTTCATGCAGCATCTGTATTGGCTAATGGGGTTAACCGAACCATTATAAGTAGAACTCCAGTGTTTTTACATGTTTGCCACGGGATCACTTGTAACACTGTCTGTGGCTTTGATTACCATACTGTCTATATATACTGAAATAACACCATACTGGGCTCATGTGTTCACACTGGGTGATGCTAGTTAAAGACAGATGTGCAGCTGAACCAGAAGGGTGTGGTGCCTGATCCAGGACTCAATGCTCTTCATATCCATGTGTTGAGTAACTGAAAAACAGCCTTTCAGCATTTAACAGTCACATTCCCATGCACAGATATATCTGCTTTTGGGTTCCCTTTAATTCTGACATAAGGGTCAAAAATTTCTCAGCTTCACATCATAAAGGTTAATTTGTTGCCTGCTCAGGACCTACATTTGCAAAAAAAAAAACAAAGAAGAAAAAAATAATTCTTAGAAGGAGGTGGCTGGGGTGGTTACAATAATATAACAAACCCATTGACTTCCACACAGGACACTAGAGTTCATGTCCTACCTCATGCCATGCGTTTCTGTACCCCCACCCTTACCATGCCTGACCATAAAAGCACCTTGGCACTTTTGACATTACAAATTAATTCAATGCACCGGGACTAAGAATGGCTGTGGCTTTTACATTATTTTACACATTAGATAATTTAGAGAAAGGCAACTTGATTTCAACTTGGGGAAGCTAAAATCAGTCATTATGTTAAAGGAATACTGGATGCTGAGAGCACTATCCTTAGATATCAGAAATTGAGGACATCAGACAGGTGAGGTTAATAAAGTGAAAACATTCTGAAAAGGAGCTGGTTGGGGTGGTTATGATGGAGAAACAATTCCCTAAACTTCCACATAGGAGACTGGGGTTCATGCCGTGTGTTGTGTGTCTTTCTTGCTGTGTTTTTTTGTGCTTTTCATACAGTATTTAGTATTTTTATGTGTATTCTCTGTCTAACCTTCCATCCCTACCCTTTTCCTCTGACACCAACCAAGCAATGTTATGCCTAAACCTTATTGAACTATAACCATAGTGATTGTCTGTACTGCCATTCAGGACGCACCAACAAACCAAGGTGATGACACTATTGTATGGCAAAATTCAATGCACAAGGAGTGAAAATGCATTGGGTTTTGTCATGTGTCTTTTATGTTATTTTGGAAAAGGGCAACTTGATTTTGACTTCCCCAAGTTAAACTAGAAATCAGCCATTATGTCAAAGGAATAGTGAAAGCAGAGAGCACTATCCTTAGATGTCAGAGATTGAGGACAATAGCCAGGTGAAATATTGTTGTATCCTTAGAAGGAGGTGGTTGGGGTGGTTATGTCAGCACGGTGAATCCGTGCTTCATGCCATGTGTTTTTGTATCTCTCTCGCTACATGTTTGTGTGTGTTTCACGCTTTCTTGTAAACCTTCACCCCACACCTTTCCCCCTCATCCTATCAAAGTAATTCAATACCTAAACGTGGTGAATCTGTAGCAATGGTGATTTTCTGCATCTGGAAATTACATACTTTGGTGTACCTGATGGACACCAAAAGCTATGATATGATTGCTGAATTCAACACACAAGGCGTGAGAATGTGTTGGTTCTTGATATGCATCTTTTACATCATTTTATATGCTCACCAATTTTGGGAAAAGCAACTTGATTTCAGCTTGCAGAAACTGAAATCAGCTGTTATGTCAAAGGAATATTGTAAACTGAGAGCACTATTACTACAATTCTGGAAATCAGCCAGGTGAAAAATGGCGACTGTTCTGAAAAAGAGGTGGTTGTGGTGGGTATGGTGGAGCAACAATCCAGGACACCAGGATTTGTGCATGGATGTTAGTATCTTCCTTATAGATGTTTAACTTCAACTTTAGCTAATTTAGCCTTTCAATATTTTCCTCGGCAGGCAAATATCTAAACTGTTGGTGACTTTTCTTCTTTTTTCCAAATTGCAAACTGCATGGGGTAGATGTTGCTCAGTAGGTAGAATGAGTTCTCTATGAACTCATTCTAGGGAGGTTGGATGTTCAATTCCCGACTTCTCCTGTTCACATATCGAAGCATCCTTGTCACTGGATCACATGTGTCCCAGTGACCATTTCACCAGGGCATGAATGTGTGAGTGCTCATGTGGGTGAATGGAAAGCTTTTCTAAGCTTTGAATGCCATAGGGTAGAAAGACACTATGTAAATGCAAGACCATTTTCCACGAATCTGTCTTTATTTGCATGCATTTTCATACTCTAAAGCTTCAAACATACACTAATATGTGCTGCTTTAAAGTGTATTTTGAGGCTGCAGTTATCTTCCTAGCTGGGACAGACATTCCATTAATTAGGCTGCAAAGTGCATTCATTGGTCCTAAATTTTGGATCCACTGAGGCACACAACTGTTTTTTTGGCCCTTTAAAATGTTTGTGAAGTTTGAGAGCTATTGGGGTGAACCATTATCCCAGCAGAAAGAATAAAATCACAAACAAATAATAAAATAAAAATGTCTTATCATAAAAATTAAGAAAATAACTAAGTAAAATCAACAAAAGTGAACAAAATAATCAAGAAAATGCAGTTCAGCCAAATGCAGAACTCTGTTCTCCAGCCTAATTTTCTGTCACTGTCATCCCTGCCTTACACAGCACATAATCACCTGCACCTTTAAATCCTTTGAGATCTCAAAGTCCATCTATGTCAGGCTTGCTCATATCAACCCAGAAAATCTCTTGAGGAGAATTACTGCCAAAATTAAAATGCATATAAGCTCTGCCTGAAATGAACAAAATTGAACAAAATATTTCTAAAAAATCACCTAAAATGCACAAAAAAACAAATCACCAAATTGACAACCCACTGAAAAACGATCCTTGGCCAGTGTTGGTCCACAACCCTGTGTAGGAAAGACAGATGAATGCTTAGCTTTCTTTTGTTTTTTGCAACACAAATAAGTCATGCATATATGTGTTTATGTAAGTGGCAGAGGCTGCTCGTTTACAGTAGTGGAGCCACATAATCCTGTCTCTCAATGTCAAGTGGCACAGCACACAGAAATAGTGCTGTGCAGTCATGGTCACATAGCTGCTATTCCCGGGCTGATGGCTACCACAGAGCCCGTTTGCTTACACAGAGGACACTTCGCTGCTTCTCTCAGGCCCGGTGGACTGCAGCCAGCAAATAACGTCCAGGACGGTGGTGGCCCTCCATCAGGCTGTTGAATTTTCCTTGTAGGGTCACAGAAGTGTCTCTGTGCTACCTGCACATGGCCCCCGTCTTTGCCTTCTCAGTGTGCTTGAATGTTCCTCGAGAGAGTCAAACAGGAGATTTTCATAGCTATGAAGGCATTTCCTCAAAGGTTGGCCAAATTTCCTTGTTTGCCGCAATCTGCTGGGAATTCCCAAGATTGCCATTGTGTTTCTTTCTTTTTTGTGGTAGCACCTGGTCTCACCCAAAACCATTCTCGAAGCCCATTCTGCCACATTAACTACATTTATACTCCATGATGAGTCTAAGTAATAATTATAGTTGGTGGCAATAAACAGTTTTAATTTAATGTACATGATGCTGGAAATCTGCCTCCACCACATTCATACCCCTTTCAGACCAAGCTTTCTGCAGCTGGATTAATTACGGGGAAAGGCAGAAACCTGGGGGCAAGTGATTAGGAATGAGGGCATAGCTTGTAAAACTGTAGCTTGTAAATAAACATTAACCAAAAAGTATGGATATCGCTCAGGATTATGAGACCGGGGGAGGGGGGAGGGGGGTGTTAGGGTAGAAACAAAAAAAAACACAGTTACCAGAAATAGGCTCCTTAAAGACCATAATTATGGTTACATAGCAAAAAACCTCTCAGCACAATTAGCAGACGAGTTGCAACACAAACATTCATTAACAAAGCAAAGTTTCAGGGTGCCTTGGTCATGTTGTGAGAGTAATAATGACAGCATGGATGCTTATGTGGTCTTATTAGTCCCGATAAGGCAGTCAGAGCCCTGTCCCCTCATATGTCCAGGTGTAAACAGTCTCATGGCAGTTACCACGGTGACACACATCCATAGAGTTCACTTTGACCTCAAAATCAGAGTTTGTAGTGACAAGCGGGGGAAGGGTGAAGCAGGAACGTCATTCTCTAAACAGCACCTCCTCTGTGCTCAGGCCACTCAAAGCCAGTGAAGGGAGCCGAAAAACAAAAAATAAGACAGTCACACTTTTCAGAGGCAGAAGGAATTGAATCTCCACAGTTACTCCAATTCTGTATTTTGGTACCAGACCTAAAAAAAAAAAAACTTATGAAGAGACCCCAGTACTTCCGTCTTGTAACCCACTCTTCGATTGAACTCAGAAATTGTCCCATGTGCTTCCAGTGCACTTCCCAACTGTTCAATTTGGAGACAAAGCTTTGCTGGGCTTTGAACAGCTATCTCCATCTTCTTAATCGATACGCCAGGAAAGCACCCAAGCCAATCAGCAGAAATCCTGTTATCATGGTTCCGAATAGATAAATGTCCTCCACATCCTCAGTGTGCAATGTCTCAAAACACATAAGTCTCCAGGCGTCCCACGGATCCTCACATGTCCGGCAGCCGCTGTTCCTTGAGGACAATTGGGTTCCTGTGGACCCGTCTTCCTGTTCGAAACAGTGTGTCAATTGCATTTAAAGTCTGGCTGATCAATTCCATGTTGCTTTTGGGGTTTAGGCAGAGATGCTGTCGGGAAGCAAACACACAGGCCCAGTAAGCAGGAAAAGCTGGGATGGGAGCAAGATAGAAATGCATCTGTGCTCTCTGAAAGCTGGAAGCAGATTGAGATTCTCCACGCCATCGCTTAACGTAACATGTTGGTGTCTGTCCCTGTAAATGACATTTTATCCACCCGCCCATTTTTAGCCATTAAGTTCATTAGTATGCATCGACCTGGCTCCTGTCTGAATTGCCATTGTCTGGGATGGACGCGGGTTAATTGGCTTGGTATGAATGCAGGGTTGGACCCGGGTCACTGATTGTGCTTATTTTATTGATTATTTTTAGTTATTTCCTTGCTTATTCTCTTCTTTTTTGATTACATTTGGATTGTTTTGTTTACCCTTTACTTCATTTTTGAATTTAACTTTGCTGATTGTCTGCTTCATTTTTCATTTTCTTGGTTATTTCACTCATTTCTTGACCACGTTGTGAATTTTCTTGCTTGTTTTGCTCATTGTTGATCACCTTTGGGTTATTTTGTTTATGCTTTTATTTCTTCTTCTTTTTAAATTTTTTTTCCCTACTCATTTTCTTCACTAAACTTTCTGTTTTTGGAAATGTCTTGTTTGTTTATTTTCTTGCTTATTTTGTTCATTTTAAATTATTTTTGGATATTTGTTATTTCCCACTTTTAAATTTAATCTTGTTGATTATTTTCTTCACTGTTCACTTTTTTGATCATATGTTTTGTTCACTATTCATTTCCTTGATTAAATTGTCCATTTTGTCATTTTAATTTTTCATTAATTCTTTTATTATTTTATACAATTTATTGATTCTTTTATTGGCTTTTGTTTTTTTGGTGATTTTGTTCATTTTCTTATTTCATTCATAGATTTTTGTTGCGTTTTTGGATTATTTAATCAATTTTCTTGACAAGTTGGTCATTTTTACCAGGGTTGCATTACTTTTTTCATAATTTTCTTCATTTGCATTAGTTTCATTAAATATTTCTGTTTATTTTAGTCATTGTTTTATCTTTTCCTTGATTATTTTTGCTCTTTTTTGCTTGTTTTGCCTCCTATTTTGTTAATAATATGTTTCCTGTTCATTTTATTTATTCATTTAATTTTTTTTTATTCAGCAAAAATCCTCTTATATAACATTATAATCAAAATTAACAAAATAAGGTAAATAATTAAAATGTACCTTTTCAAATACAAATTTGGTTAAAATCTTTCTTTTTGCCCATATTTATCTGTTGTTTCTTGAGTTACCAAATGTTAAGAACCACTGTAAGCTTAAATAAAATGTGATCACGCATGTTGTATCTAAAGTAGTGCAACAGAATGCCAGTTTTTGTTGATTACAGTGAATCAGTGCAGACTGTGTGCTGAATTATTGCAATACTTCAATTACTCAATAAAGCTTTTATGAAAAGTCGCAGTAAACCATCCTGGTGACCTGATCTGCTATCGAGCAGACTTGAGTAATCAGATGCTGCAGCAGTTGCAGTGGATTGAATCAGTGTTAGGATGGTGAGATTGTTGTGAAAGGTGCTTCCTTTCCCGCTGAGGAGCAACAATGGGTAGTTTCCACAGTGATAATGGAAGTGCGTACACCAACAGTTGGAAATATAATCACATATTAACCGGACATATGATCAACAGGAACTCATTATTACCAGAAATTAATGAGCACATGCCTGTGTTAGATGTTAGGTACAATCTGTAGTATTGGTACAAATAAAACAGGTTCTCAAATGGTGGGTCACAGACTTCCTGTGAGTTACTTGTGAAGTGTGTTGTTAAAAATCTACACATATTATATTGGTTTTTGTCTCATGTTGGACTTTTATTGGTGTGCAGTATCTGTTGCCATGGTGACAAATAGGTTGCATTGTAATTATGTTCTATTATTTTATTTTATTTAAGGAGACTATGTTTTTGCTGGTGTTAGTTCATTTATTGATCTATCTCTTTGTTTGTTCACAACATAACTCAAAATGTTATGAATGGATTTGGATGAAATTTTCAGTATAGGTCAGAAATGGCACAAGGACCTGGGAGTGATCTGGATCATCCTCTGGATCCAGAAGATATTTAAAGGATTCTTCACCATTAAGAGATAAAACTAAATTCAACATTTGTACTAGTAATGTCACAAAGAACAACAAATTTAGCCAAAGAAACACAAGATAACATCATAATAGGTTCTATCAAAGCACAAGGTTTGATCCAGATATAGACAATATTCTGGATATGATGATCCAGAATGCTTATACTTACAGGGGTTTGAGGATAAACAGCTACTGTAAGTTAGCAAATAAAGCACTAGACATGAAACTGACACCAAATTGCAGTGGAAAGTCTGCTGATTCAGTAATGTGCCCACAGATTAAATTTCTTCAAAATGTATGGCGCTAGATCCAGAATAAAACATTATGGAGATATTATTTTTCACAAATAACTATTGAACTAAGAATGATATGTATGTGATTCTAAATGCTAATGGTAGGTTTTCATGGTCAATGAATCCAATAATGACAGTCAAAATAAATATAAGAATGTTACTTTTAGGTGCAATAACATTATGGAGGAAATAAGTGTAGGTTCAAATGATAATGGACAGAATTGCAAACATCCATGCAAACATTATAGTGTAGTTAGTTTTCCTTAAATTGTTTATTATTTTATTTAGTTCGTTCATTTTCTTAATTTTCTTGCTCATTTCATTCACTCATTTCTGTAGACTATTTGTTCAATTTTGGGATATTTTGCTCATCTTTTTATTCATTTTTGTTTGCATGTGTCTTTCATATTTGTATTTTATCTGGATTACTGTATAGATTGATTAAGTTGTCATTTTATTAAATCTCTGATTATTTTGTGTGTCTAAATTTGATCGCATATTATGTTTACGGGCTCATAAAAATGCATTTGGTTAGTTTGAATTTGTTAAAATTAGTTTGAATTTGGCTCTCTGATGAGAGCTGGACATATGGGTCACACGTTGACACCAGCTGAAAACCACTGCATTAAAACACCATTATATGACCGGGCAATCAAATCCCTCTATTTGTTCCTGTAGATTTAAAACAGAGTCCAGCCTCAGTGTGTCACTCAGGCCTGATGGATGAGATGGTGACAGAGACACAGCCATTGTGGCAATGACAAAATGAGTCTGCAATGAGTGGGATTTGCACACATCAGGGTGCTGTGCATGCATGTGTGGTCTGCATCACTGCTTTACACGGCGAGGACAACCAAAGAGGAGGAGGGAGCGGAGGAATGAATTGAGAGATAAGGTCGAGGCAGTAACATGAGAAGGGGAGTGAGAGACAACGAGACGAGGACGAAGAATGGGTCAAGCTGAGAACTTCTACTTAGGAGGGCGCTGTCTTGTCTTCACCTGCATGTGGATGAAAAAGATTTACGGAATTAGTTGAGAGGTGTCATCCTGTCACTGTCTGTCACAGCTTCCTGCGTTGGCTCTTTATTTGAATGTCCCCTTTTAGTTCCAGTGTCTTTATTCTTGTCCCTTACTCCACCCCC
>JAQQAE010015649.1:0-11987 GCA_029823295.1 Pseudamia nigra
TTTTTTAAAATAATTCTGTTGAACTACAATTCAAAAGCAATGTCTGATTTTCATTGGTTAATTTTCATAAAATTTTTCTTATTATTACTTTTGTCAGATTCACGTTATCTCTGTGACCACTGTGGGTTTTTTTTGTCATTTACAGAGGGTAATTTTTGGGGTACCAAAAATTTTGTCCACGTCTGTATTATGTTCTCATAATTTAGGCAAACTGAACTTTTAACATATGTTAATGAAACATTTCCTAAAGAACAAACCTCTAACATGTATTTTGAGGTGTTATGTTTGATTACATGGTCTGAGCCTTTAAAGGTGGTGCTTTTTTCTTTCCTACAGCATTTATTTAGCCAAATGTGCTGTTTCTCTGCAGAGTAGTTGCTTTTTTTTTCTGGGATGGATATTAAGACATTTTTGCATTAGAGGGTGGCTTGTTGTCTCCAGCTGGACACAGCGGACAGGCTACCTGTGAGTTTGGCATTATCCCAGATTTGCCCTGGCGTATGAGGAAACTGCTTTCAACTGGCCAGGATGACTGTGTCACCTTCTCTTCATTTGTTTTCCTCTCTTTCCTCATGCCTACTAATCATTTTCATTCCCAATCCCCCACCATTTGATCACTCTGTCCTCTTTCCTTAATGCTACTTTTTCTGTCCTTTCTACCAAGTTTTCCCATGACCTTTCACTTGTCTTCTTTTAAATTAGCATTAAAAGCCCCACAAACATTTGGGATTGAGTACAGAACATAACCTGAAGACGACTCACACATGCAGTGTGTGCTGCCAAAATATTTCTGGTGAATGCTAGCACTTTATAAATGTCACCCTTACTGGAAAAGTATCAAACCCAGACATTCAAATGTGCCTCAACATGCTGCTTTGAAACACTTATAGTTTATCATTATTATTTTCATACTGACATGAAAGTGTGTTTTTGTATATGTATACATCCATAGTATTTAAAGCTTATCTGTAGAGTCATTTATACAGGCTTTTATGCCAATGTGTTCTTTTGCATGCCTGATCAAAACCTACGACTTTGAACTTGGGTCCATTTGCCCTCATGAGTACTCTCTTAATCCAGTGCTTCCCAGTTTAGAAGCTTGTAGCTGCAACAGAGAATCTTCGCTCATTAGTATTAGAGACATTAGTTACGACCAAAGGAACTCTATTTCACGCACATCTCCCCGCCAGAATAAATGAAGCTTTGCGAATCCTCCACAGCTTTTAATAGCTGCCACTAATATAACAGGTCACAAATGATTGCTCCCTCAGACTCAGATTTGGCTGATCAAACACAAGCCAAGATTATCAGTGTTATTTACGCTTGTACATCACTCTGGTACAAACATGCACTTATGGAAATGTGATCCCTCTGCGGAAATGCACTTTATAATGATTTATGCTACAACAATTTATGGAAAATCAGGCAATAAAGTGGGATCAACATACAACACATTCTACCCAGCATTTCCCTTCACCTAGTGAGTGCAACATTGAGGCATTTTTAAACATCTGTACATTTATATAGTGCTACAAAGACTCTGTGAGGATGACTTCACCTTTGCAAATCAATTAGAAACCCAGAAGTAAATAATAAGATGCATGTCTAATTACTGAACAATCCAGAAATATATGAGGGCCCGGCCAAGAAGACATTGCGGTACCACATGTATAGCCACTGATATACACAAAGGCAAACATATAGAATGTCATCCATACATGCACACACCTCAAGCATTTAGTCACAGGTACTCAACATATCGACCAATTAAAATAAGGGATTACTATGCTGACTCGGTGTGTGGATCTGTGTGTGAATGTGTTTGTGTGTGTGGGCACTGCTGCCATGCACACAGGCAGGCCTTACATTGCCCACAGCTACTCAGTAAGGATTCCCGATAAGGAGAATTAGTCAAAACTTGGGAGCTGCCAGTCAGCGCCAATTAAACTTTAATCTTGGGCTGAAACAGGCACAAATAAATTAAACCCTTGTGAGCGGCAATGTGCGCTCTCCTGATAATAGGGGATTGAAGTCGTCTCGGAGCGAGGCTGCATGTTCCCCGGCTCAGCCATGGCAGGCAGTGGTGCAGGGGAACAGGGTATGGCTGGCGACAGAGTGAGCTGAAAAGACCTCTTAAAGTTGACACACATAGACTCTTATACATGAAGAGGAAGGCAAACGACCAAAGGATCATTGATGGAAAAATACTAATAACAATGTTAAGGGCTTTTAATAACCCAAGCACAATAAGAAAATCGTATATAACAAGCACATATATAGATATTGTCCTATTAAACTGGCAGTTTAAATGGATGTATGTATGCAAATATCAATCGAGATCCTGACACTTTTTTTCATGGTCACCGCCTAAATACATTAACTTTATTAGAAATGCCACCCAGGCATGCAATTGACCTCCGTAGTCTGGCACTTTTTCATAGAAAACTGCATAAACCCAGAGTATTTGTTGTAAATGTCTTTGGACAATCTTGAGGTGGAATCATATTGGTCCTTGCAGTGTGTGTTGGAATTTGATAACCTACCCATGCATGACGCTCCCAGTACCAAATGGAAATGATATTTTCAATCATGCTCGGGCAATGGAAAACAAAGTACAAGTATCAACCAATATAATATTAATAATAAAGAAAGATCTACCCTTCATATCAGCCAGAGGAAATTCTTTTAATGTTGCAATATTCAAAAGTATGGTTGTCTCCATGCACACTATGTAGAGGGGGATATTTCATTAATATTTTTTTAATGAATTAGCACCCTTATCTCTATTTCCTGTGCCCGACCTGTGCTAGCCTGGTGTTTAATTTCAAAGTAATTTTCTTGCTATATGAGCATGCCGTTTATGTATTAATGTCATGGGCCTCGTCAGCCAGGGCCATGATTTATTCCAGAGTAGCGGTCACATACATCCTAATATCTTAAAAATAAGCCCCAGAGTAATGCTGTAATGAGAAAACAATAACATTAACAATATTAGCAACAATAATGAAAATAATTGCCAGTGAAGCAACAATGGTAATCACACATAGAGAAATACCTCTGTGTTTGACCGAATCATACACAATTATCATGCATGTGTATATAATATAATTAATTTTATGTCTGAGCCTTTTAGCCTGAGGCAATCAGCATAGAATCAGTTTTGTATGTATAATAGATCAGAGCGCAGTTCATGAATAAAACAAACGTAGGGAGTATGCAGTAGTGACTGTGAATGTTTGTCTTTGGACAGCAGAATCAAAGTGAACATGTAATATTGTGATAATCCATACTTGATGAATTCAAGGGGTTGACTTGCCTTAGCTAAGTTCAGCTAATTTCCAGACATGGCTTGCCTCCGTAATTGAGTTTCCAATAACATTATGATTATTCCAGCCCACATGATAATTGAATTCAAGGTATTTTTTTAACACTGCAATATTGTAGATGTGTGATTATTATGCATTTGCATGTAGATTTCACTGCCTTCCTGAAACTCATCACTTTTCTCCTAACTGGATTTCCTATATTGTAGCATACATTTGGCTCATAACAAATGACGGGATCCTCTCTCGTTATGAGCACAGAGTCAATTATTCCAAAAAGTTCGTTTTTATATCAATTTTCCCTGTATAATGACATTTGCGAGGGTTAGATTCCTCCCAAAAAAGTCTCCAAAAATCTACCGAGTGCCGACCTGTTTGTCATTCTCATTATAAGTGAAAAGTGAATATTTTTGCCGTTGAACTCATCAAATTCACATCACTGCCAACACTCCACCCGCGCTTCCAGTTTGATCCTGCTTAAGAAATGCTATCAAACTTAGACACCCTGGCCCCAATGCTCATCTGTTGCATAATGTAAGCTGTATAGGCAGGAGTGGTGCGGGTGTGAATGTAATTTTCATTAGGCTGATAGAGCCCCCACAGATTCACTACAGTACAGTAGGGGCACAAAGCAGTGCACAGAGCCGAATGCTGAATACAGGAGTACTGCAGCATTATTTTCAGAGGCCCAATGTGCCAAATTCCCTTTTCTCACAGCTCTAGGTAAACTGGTTGGCATCTTCTGTACTGCTGAATTAAATGAATTTTTGACAATGCACTAAGAAGTCGATACATTCATACATGCATAACAGCATAAACCAAACCACCTTCAACCCCCCAGAAGTGGGGAATTATTTAACATATAGCCCTGCATCTAATCCTGCCTCTAACTCACCCTAGAAAGCAGAAATCTTTTGACTGTGATGCTGAGCATGACTTTAGTGAGAAGTGGGTGGTGCTTCACTAACATAGCACAAGTCTTTTGCTCTGAGTTGCACTAGCTGTCACATTAGAGGATGACTGGGCAACTAGCTTTGAGCTACTGGGTGCACATGGATTGCTGTGAATGCAAGCTCTATCTATTCTCATCATTCAGAGTAGCCACAGGGCCTGTGCAGAGAGGACGGTACCAGCTAAGACATTATGCCAGAGTTTAGCTGTTGTTTTGCATAAATGTTGAATCATGCCAGTGTCCTTTTAGTATGTAACAACGGCCTGCGTTGATATTGATTTAATGCTCACTAATATTTAAACTGCCCTAAGGGATTGATGATGTTGATCATGATTTAATGTAGCTTACTGGTATGGATATAAATGCAGCCACATAAAATGCAAAACTGATTATTCTGTATTTGATTTAACTTCTTTGGAAGTTAGTAAAACAAAAATCAAAAGATTTGTTTCAAAATGTGACGTCCATGAATCTAATAAAGTGATGTACAGTGTCCCTCGAGAAGAATTATAGATGGAAAAACTTTCAAAAATATTTGATTTAAAGAGCAGCTATTTAATTTAGCACATGAAGTAAAAAAAATCAACACATATTCTTCATGCCTGTATTCATAAAAAACTAAGAAATATGTACATATTTTCCTGTCCTTTTCTTTGGTTTTCAAAATGGATATGTATTATTTTTGAAGTGAACTGAATCCCATGAGGAAGAATGGGAAAAGGAAAGCCAGAAATAAGAAGGAAAGAAAGGTTGCAACAACTTTTAACAAAACATGACATGCGAATGAGGGCTGAGTTCTCATTTACATATGCTGACATTTTGCAGAGAATATTTCAACGTTAGGCTGAGCTGTAATGAACTCCTGCCAGGGAGCAGTCAAGGAATAATGTTTCCATAAAGGTAACCTGTCCACATCTCCTCCAGGAGAAAGATGTGGAGGAGGAAAAGAGACATTTTTCTCTCTCTCTCTCTCTTCCTTCATGTTGGCTGTTTGGTAACAAAGGGGTATTTTTCTTTCAGCATGCTTCATCCATCTTGGCTGATACTGATTTAGTGTATTTTTCCACCCTTTTTACAGGCTAATTGCACACAGAGACGGTGAATTTGTTAGTGGTGACACCTTGCCTACCCATTGGGAATGCATCTCATTACCGGACGCAATGTCCAGGAACATCAGATATTATTAGCTGTCATTAATCTGCCATATATAGTGAAGGGGGAGAATGGGGAAGAGAAGGGCAACAAAGGACACAAAGAGACAAATATGATGACTGGAGAGGACTGTGTGGTAAGGTCAGAGTTCACAAAGGTTAGGAAGAACCCAGGTGGAAGAGAGAATGGGGAATGGGTCTGCAACAGATCTAAATATTACAATATCTACAAAGACTAGACACATTCACCATCATGTATTTTTAATTTCTGTTGATTTATTTTAAATATTTAAGCAATTCTACTTGAATGAATCTATGTAAAAGTTATATTTAAAATATATGTCATTGTACTGTATGTCCTTATGTCATTTAAATGCGATGTTTTTGTAAACAGATCAACTATTGGGCCTGTTTTTGTCATGTTTTAAAACTGTGTTTTGTTCTCAAATCCCATTTGATTAAAATGAATATGACAACCTTAAACTAGATTTCCAGAAGAAATTCATTCCCTTTCAATGCACATTGATTGTTGCCCAAAAGAGTGTGCCTTTTTTCACACATATGTTTAATTTGATACAGCATCTTTGGCTGTTTTTCCTGCACAGCCCCGCCTGAAGACTGCTACATGCATACTAGATAGGATTACACCTCCTAAGCAGATTTTGTTGTGGAAGGGTTAACATAGATCCCCCTGCTTTCCTGAACAAACGGGACACCATCTGAAGACACAGGAACTAACCAGTCTCTCATTAAGAGAATTTTTTTTCTCAGGAGTAAAGAAAGGGGGTTCAGCTCTGCTTTTTTGTAGAAGAAGCACGTTGCGGCCTCCTGCCGCGTCGCCTGGCCTTTTGAGTGAGGTGGAGTATATGGCCTAATGACTAAAAGTTCCTCTATAAAAAGTATACAGCACAGCTCCCTGCAAATTGAGTTTCCTCTTTGTGCCAATTGAGGGTGGTTTATGTAGGCTGCGGGGAGTTCCTTTGAACTCCCATTCCAAAAACTCCAGATTCCTGGGTCAACCTCCAACCCCCTTATACTTTTCTCCCACCAATAGTTCAGATAGACGAAGAGGAAGCTGCTGTCTAAGACACACAAATTCATGCCACATTGAGCCAGGTGTTTTCTCCAGTCAGGCTTAAAGTGAGAGAAAAGAAAACACATCTCAAAATGAGGTTATGGTGGCATGAAGCAGGTGTTTCTCTTCTGCTTTATTGGTAATAAATGGGTTTGTAAATTTGACTTTATTGGATTAAATTATCTAATAGTGTTTGCATACGGCCAAGGTAGCATAAAGTCAATACACTTTGTAACTGATTCCTTATTTAACATGGCATCTTTATAAAAGACTGATAACAAAGCAATTTTTAGGATCTGATAAGACCTCTATCGTGAGTTTTCTTTTATAAAAGACCACTGGGTTCGTTGTTTGACTTCAGGAGATATAAAAACGTATCTGATCAAAAGCAGAGTAAAGGGTAATTTTTCTACAATTATTCTAAGTACAAACAACAACCAACCCTCCCCCCAACAAAACTTTCCAAATACACTGTTACAGTGTAGTTTCTGATTTCCTGAATACTGAAATGTAATCATACAAGAATGTAAACTAAAAATTGATCAGTTTGCTCACCACAGCAAGGTAAAATGCTTTAAAAAAAAAAAAAACAACAAGCATCTACAAATTAAGAAGGCCTACTGCACGTAAGAATTTGCCAAGAGGTACTTGCTGTCTGTCTTTTGTCCTCAGCTATCTTTTTTGCCAAAAGCGAATGTTGGCGGCATCCCATGTGGAAGCAATGGGGGCCTGGATGCCCAGGACTCAGCCAAGTGGTAGCAATTGTTTTCTATGTCGGGGGCATGAAAGCTGGGCTCGTTCTACACTAATCAAAACCCCCCAAAAGGTCTCAATATAAATCCCAACACTTCTTCGTCTTCTTCCTCTTTTTCCCCACCCCACCATCCTTACAATTATGCACACACATTGCCATAAATCTAATGCGCTTTCATGATCTGTGGGAGCGGAGTACATAAAACGTGTTTGCCGGATTTGCATACAAACATACTTATTCTAAATCCCCCTCAGAAGTTGTAAATGATTGTCTTTTCCTGAAATACATCTCAGCAAATTGTATTTGGGCATGTTTATGAATCCTATTATGGCATGGGTTTTATCATATTTTGTGGACAGTGATGGCTTCTCAGCATAGCTGTTAAGAAGAGGGAGAGAGGGGCCTTGGGCGATAGACTTTGTCATTTGTTTCAGATAGACGCTGGATTCCCCTTCATTGCTCCATGACAGGTTCACGGTACCAAGATGGATCTCTGCTAAGTCTCAGCAAGAGGAGCACTTCAGTAACTACAGTCTACTGAGTGCAAGAGGCTACATCCGGCATAGCATTCATTGTGTTTTTTGATAAAACATGTTTGAATGCTTCATTTGGATTTTAACATGATGCAGTAATAGCAGCAGAATCTCCCTTTGATTGTAGCCTTTTCAGTTTTCCATTTCTTACTGCCTGTAAACATAGTGACATAATCGAGGCGAATGTTGCATAATAAGGCCCCAATAGAGCAGCAGTATTTATCAAGAGCTGGAAAGCTGCTGGGCAGGGAAGAGGAGGAAGACTTTGTTAGCGGTGCCTGAGAGGCCTGGGCTGCCAAAGAGATTATAATATCTCTATGTGGTGTGTCTCCCTGTAGCAACTGAACAGGCAATGTAAGGTATTGTGACATACTGTATGCACTATCAGGAACTATTGGCCCACTGTGACTACTTGTACTGCATTTTAGATATGTTTACAACAATAAAACAAGTTCAAATGAGTAAATATTGCTTTGCCTATTTTAAAAACCTGTAAGATCATAAGGGCCCATGAATTCTTGTTATAATTAGGCATTAATTGCTGGGACAAGCTGGTGACTGGGGAGGTCATAAACATTTCAAGAGTTATAAAACTTTCATTAAGTTCTCACGATATCGCGCCAGTGAATGACCCTCTTGCACTCTTTCTCTCTTTTTGTCTGGGTGGTGTTGAAGAGGAGAATGATTGTGAACAAGCGGCCTCTTTGTGGTGGAGGGAGCCTTTTTCAAACTGTCTTGGCCTCTTGACTCGTCCTAAGCCAGAGATCAAGGCTTGGAAAGTGGCAAAACAAAGGGTCGATTTAATGAGATTGTAAAACAGGCTGAGGAAAAGGAGGGGGTTACCAAATAGCCAGACTGCCAGCTCTGGTCCATTTCAAAAGGTCTTTTCAGGATCTCCTCTAAGCCGTCTCAATATGAGCAAGAAGGGGGGAAAAAAAATCAAAGGACTCCGAATGCTTCAACAGATTTTGACATGAGGAAGATGTGGATGTTTGGCTGCTGTTTTCCACTCAGAGAGGTTGCATTCCACTCTTCACATCAGAAGAGATTGTGATATTTTTTTTTGGGGGGGTAAAATGATTTCATTTTACACCATTAATATGATCAATCATGATAGCTGTTTTTGATAGGTAAAGCAAAAAATAAAATAAAATCTTAATTGACATCAACAAAAAATGAAAAAAAAATATTGGCACAGCTTTAGGGCTCATATCACTGCACTGTGCTGAGAAAAAGCAGAGACAGAAAAAAATCAGTTTGTGATCTTACAAATAAATAAATAAACCTACCAATTATGATAGGCATAAGGCAGGACTTCTGGTTGTTTACACACACACCCTATAAATAGCATTGGCACACATTAAAAGGAAACAACATTGCCATTCATGTCCCAGGCATCTGAGTTGCTCTTTCTAAGTAACGCCAGCGTCGTGTTTATCGCGATACATCTGTCACGTATCTTCTCCCCCCCAAAATCTCTGTGGAATTAGACCATTTAACCCCTCCTCAGTTGTCATTAGAGGGGCAGGGATGTTGGAGGGATGTACGAAAAGGAGGGGAGGAGAGGAATGAAAACAAGCCAGAGTTGAGGAGATAACCATCAGGGTCCTAAACCCATTATCTGGCCCCTGTCCACTGTTGAGTGTCAGGAGTCACACCCAGGTCCAAATTAGCCTGGAGCTGTTGACCTGATGGTCTCCGTTGACATTTTCATTCAGACGAATGGCTCCTCGCTGCATGCTAGGAAGTGTCCAGTTTGACCCTTACCTGCCCCAAGATTCCCTCCCTTATTAACTGGGCTGTGGCCCCCTGTCTAACCTGTATTCTACTGACCACCCCCCTCCCCTTGTGTGGCTTCGAATGCAGAGCCGTCTTCAGTAATAATAGAGGACAAATGAAGCCCACCAACACTAATGGTGGTGGTTTTTAATGACACTAAGCTTTTTTGCTCCTTTCATTGAGACAAGGATTGAGAGATGAAGAGGAAAACTGGCACAGCTCTGTGACAGTAAAACTGTGGTGAGTGGCCTACCCTCATTTTAAGGTTATAGGACACCGTTAAGTTCCTTCCGTGGCACAGGCAGGCGTTGTCAAGTAATGGGCTCGTCAGGGCACGGCGCCGTACACAGCTGTTTCTTTTATGTTCTTTAATTTGCTCTGAGGAGAAAATAAAACGTGTCAGTGTGTCTTTAAGGAGGGCCTTGGACTTGAGAGACCAAATACCAAAAGGACCTTCATAGGTGCACTGTAGTTAACCAATGTAATTAGCAAGAACACAAGTAATCAGTCCAGGGAAGTGTGTCATTAAATGGCATCCCCCCATGATTAATTTGCCGCTCGTAACGGCGAAATGAACCTTCTCTGTGTCCTTAATGACCCTGGTTAATCTTTTAAAGAAACAGGGAGACAGAGGGAGAGGAAAAACTGACAGGGAGAGGGAGGAGAAAGATATTAGCTTTTCTCATCACTGCAGTTATGTAAGTTTTCAACCATAGAAGAAGTAGGATGAGTAAAGCCATTTCAAGTAGTTTCATTGTTAAGTAGCAACAGATATGTAAACAGAAACAGTACACAATGATCTGTTCTGTGGAGTAAATCCCCTTTTAGTGCAATTAAAGAGCAGAGATAGCACATGGCGCCCCAGCATCTGACACTGTGTTCTTTAAAGTAGAGATGGCAAGGAGATTAGAGCAAGGAAAAGAGCCCCTATTATATGGTCTGTTGCATTATTAAACACACCTCTACGTATCCTATTCTTCTGTGGAGTACATATTTGTCTTGGTAATTTTTCTTAAGCCATGATAAAGCAGAATTAACCGTTTGAATTAATCATGGGAATTAATGGTTTGATACCAGGCCGGGGCCCTTGCGTCCAGCCAGCTGCACTGGCCGGGGGCCGCCTGCTTAACACCAGAAGTGCCAAGCATATGCTAGTTGGGAGGAGCAGTGCAGATACGGAGGTCTGGGTGGGCAGGAGGAGGTCCCTGTGGAGCCCTTCACAATGAAACACAATATCCTCCTCCT
The DNA here is from genome assembly GCA_029823295.1 of Pseudamia nigra. Classification (NCBI taxonomy): domain Eukaryota; kingdom Metazoa; phylum Chordata; class Actinopteri; order Kurtiformes; family Apogonidae; genus Pseudamia; species Pseudamia nigra. Next base: position 10,813 of record JAQQAE010015649.1, read on the forward strand.
CAGACGCGTGCAATGACTTAAACACTGCATTGTATTAAATATGAATGAGGTTCCCCATTGTCCGGGTGCGAGCAAGCGGGGAGACAGTGTTGTCGATTAGCCACATGATTAAGCAGACGACACGGTAGGGGCCACAGAGGTAAATAAAGGCCGCCTTCTGTCATTTCCTTGTCCCCAAGGGGCCCCCGCCATTGGCTCCTCACAAAACTTAGCATGGTTAAAGCCAATTGACAGAAAAAGTGATAATGTATGACTGTGAAAACAGCTGAGTGATAGAAGGGAGGGAGGGTCAGAGTGAGATGAGGGAAGATTAACAGGCTAGGAAGTGGATGTGAAAGAAGCAGCAAGTGAGGGAGCTGGAAGAAAAGAAATCACAGGAGATCTAAAAAGAAAAATGAATGAAGGAAAAGATAAAATATGAAGGAAAAAGTGATGAAAGGTTTTAGAGGGAGGGAGGTGAGAGAAATGGATAGGCAACGGGGAGCTGCAATAATGGCCGCCTTTGATTAAACAGGCAGGATAATTCAGTCATGCTCCGTGTCAGGTGTTTATTATCACATTGTATCATTTGCATGTGAAAAAGACATAGCACTTGCCTCACCGAGCCCTCTGTCCTAGCTTTTGATTGGTTGACAGGGCATCTGCGCTACAGTGTTGCAACCCCCCCTTAAGAGTGCATGAACTCAGTCATGGCTATTCACAGTGGGCCCAATATGTCAAACGGTTATTATTGGCAGCATTAGCCAAGAAAACAAATAGAGGCGGAGAGGCTCATAATGAAAGGGAATAAATTGTTTTAATCAATTCTAACCATTAATCAATTTGAGTCTACATGTCACACAGTCACAGTTGACAAACTGATGAGTCACATAAAGTAATATTTTGCGGTTTATAGTTTTTAATTGTAAGGGAACATTGGAGTTTTATTCTGTGGTTATTATTTTTACTTCATAGCTATTTGAATGTTCATTAATTTGCTTTTCATTGTCATCATTTTCATATCTGTACTTCAAGGACAATCCAGTGTTCATATATGCAACCTAAATACTGAAAACAATGTTAAATATGCATTTTGATGGAAATGAGAACAGTGTATGCCTTAAAGTAGGCCTTTTCAGAATCCCCATTAGTATTCATTTACCAGACTTCACTCTCCTTACCTTGAATCCCCATGT
>JAQQAE010015650.1:0-11986 GCA_029823295.1 Pseudamia nigra
AATTCATCGCTGTTAGAATCAATTTTTAAAATAATTTTTAATACATTTTTCCGTCGTTATCCGAATTTAACGGTGTCCAAACTGGTCGTTATCCGAGGTTCCACTCTAATAATAATGAATAAATGTGCAGGTAGGGGTGTGAAATACATACGTTATATGGGAGTTTGTCGTTGGTCCAGAACGGATTAATTGATTTTACATGTATTTTTATGGAAAAAGTCGCATCGGACAACAACTGATTCTGATAAAGGCCGTGACGCCGGAACGGATTATCGTCGTTATCCGAGGCACCACTGTATTTACCGGCAAATCATTTTATGTTTATTTTCCTCCATTTTATTTATTTTGTTGCTTATTTTGTTGATTTTATTCATCACAATGTTCAGTATTGTGTTTTGGTTCTTATGACCATGAATGTCAACCACCTCAGCTCTGAAAATGATTTTTATAGATTTTAAAGAGGCTTGTAGATTCCTATAGTTATGACAGTCAGGCGTCCCAGTATTTCTGTCCATACCTTGTCAGATTAAACACATAACAGTCAGTTTCTAAGACTTTCAGTGTGGTCTAGAAAAATAAACTCAGTGTAAACTCTAAATGTTGGACAGATTTACTATGCATATGTTTCTGTTTATATTCCTTTTTTTTTGCTTTCTGGATATCAGACAAATAATAGAATAAATCTCCCATGTCCAGGTGATATACACCATTCTTCATTTCTTCAAAAAAAGAAAAACCTACTCACAACTGATTTCACAGTTGTGGGTTTAGGCGAAGCATCTGAGCTGCAGACAGTGCAAACTACAGACGTCTCCCACTAAGAAAAAGTAGAAAGAAGTGTTACTCACATACAACATCTATGACTGCATGCAGAGCGGACTCATCGCTAATCGTGTTAGCAATCTTGCACATCTTTTGTAATCTGAAAAAAGGGAAAAGCAGAGAGAGGATTAATAATATCATTTGATTCTTTACACTAAATAGGATGCAACCCTGAATTTAAACAAGCTGAGTTCCTGCATAAAATGTAAATAGAAGCAGAATGTAATGAATGTGTTGTTGTTGTTGTTGTTGTTCTCCTTTCGGCTGCTCCCCTCAGGGATCGCCACAGCGAAATACCAATGATTCGCATGTTTGATCTGGCATAGGTTTTTACGTCGGATGCCCTTCCTGACACAACCCTCACAACAAGGGATCCCTGTGTATGCAACCAATTCCAAAACACTTGGGTCGTAAATAAAATGGAAATAAAAACAGAATGCAGTGATTTGCAAATCTCATAAATCCATGTTTTTTTTTTTAACAATAGAGCATCAACAACATATCAGATGTTGAAACTGATGGAAAATATTAGCTCATTATAAATTTGATGGCAGCAACACAGCTCAAAAAAGTTGGAAGGAGGCAACAAATGGCTGGAACTGACGTCAATCAAAAACAAATGGAGAAGCATATGACAACTAATTAGCTGCAACAGGTCAGTGACACGCCTGGGTATAAAAGGAGCGTTGTGGAAAGGCAGAACCTGTCGGATGTAAAGATGGGCAGAGGTCCACCATTCTGTGTCCAAAAAGTTGTGGAACAATTTAAAAAAATGCTCCTCAATATAAAATTGTAAAGATTTTGGAGATCCCACTGCTTTTGATCTTTGTCTGTGATTTTAATGCAGCAAGGGTTTTTGGAAGCATTCCTCAGTCCATGCAGTGATGCTCACTGCAGAATATTGTCTGTTTCAAAGCAGTGCTGTCTAAATTTTTATTATTTAGCCTTTTTTTATACAGGTGATCCCATTAAGATCCAATGTCTCATTTGCAATGTCTCATTGTCTAAAAGCCCTAAGATCATGCATTACTGGTTATCAGCCTTGTTTCTTGTACAGAGAGACTTCTTTTAATGATAATATATACTGGAGGAAGTGAAAATGACAAATTCTTTACAATTTTACTCTCAAATGGTAACGCTATAATGGTGAACCTCTCACCATCTTTAAATGGAATCTTTTTATACCCAGTCATATTTCCAGTTAAGTACTTTTCCAGTCTTGTCCTGCCACTAATTCTGCTCTTCTGCAAATGTGTTACTGGTATTAAACTAAAAATAAGGATAGAATTTTCAAAAGCTGATAATCTTTTCATTTTTTTTATAAATGCACCTTTTCTGGAAACAGTGAAGTTGTAATGGGAAAGTACAGTGAAAATTTAATGTTGCGATGTTCCTGTAATGCTGTTCTTCCTAAACTTAAGCAAAAGCTGTTTTTATCGGGTCTAAAGCCAACTGCACATGAGTCTGGTCATCTGGTACATGATTTAACGTACCTCGCACACAGCTGCAGATTGCCACCAAGACTCATGCCTGGTAACTGGTGCCACCTAATGACAGTGAACATCGATTGTCTCAATTTTGTCGTGCCACTTATTGTCTGCATGCTCAACCATTATAAAAGTTGCAAAGCTGGAGTCGTGACCGCCACACATCTCCGAGACTGAGTCCTGGCGATTGAACATGTTGAATTGGCACGATTTCAGGATGTTATCAAGACTGAATAATCTGGGTCGGGAACCATCACACATCAAGTAGATCTGCCGTTGGGTTGGGACGAGGTGAGTTGCGATTCTCTATGTGCAGCCGCCTTAAAATTGGCTGAGTAACATATTTCTATCAACTAAGTAAAACAGAAAATGTATGGAGACAAGAGATGAATGAAGAGGTGACAACTCTCATCAAATCCTGCTCGTTCCTTACAACGTTGGGCATCGATTGAAAGAGTTGCTATTCCATCCATCCATTTTCTACGCCTTAATTCTCACAAGAGTCGGTCGGGGGGCGCTGGAGCCTATCCCAACTAACTTAGGGAGAAGGCAGGGTGAAACGCCAGTTCAGGTTTGCTATTTTGAATGTGTATTTACTCATCTGCCACAATATCTCAGTGGTTAGTGATGATTTTGACTGAGCATGTTTAGTGGACATGGTGTATAAACCTGACCACCTGCTGCCTATGCATGCAAGCCACAGAAAACTGTGTGTTTACATAATTGAGAAGTACAGTAGAGTGCCATATCACAGCAAAGTGTGAGTGCAGGCCAGTTGGGACATGAGGAGGGGTAACAATGCTATGGCATTGTACAGGACAAGTGGCCCTGTAAATGTTCCGGCATCATAAGAACACATTCTTCAGCATTTAAAAATCCAAATGTAGCCTTCTTGATGGACATAACCACTGAAGCTGACTGTAACTGATCAATTAAATTAATTTTAACAGCTCATTGAGTAGGTAAGAAAGATCATATGATTTCATTGAATCTGTGGTTGTGTCCTGTTGCCTAACCAGTTCCTACAAGAATAACTATGACACATTTAAAAGAGTAATGTGAACTATCAATCAAAAAATTGTATCGAGGCAGTAAATCCAAATTGGGGACTTGGGCTTACAGTGTGAATGGAGCCTGAGTACCAGCTGTAAAATGGTGTGACTTGAACACATGATCCCTTCAGCTCTAACATTCATGTTAAATTAAGCTCTGATGCCTTTCAGCAAAAAGATAGGTGTACATTTTTTATTAACTTGCAATAACTCACTAATTTTTCACTTTGCCCCAACAACACTTCTTTACATAGAGAAAAGTCTCTTAACCAGACTGATTATAAAATTTAAACCTCTGACTCAGAAGTCTCTGTTTCACTGCTTCATCTGACGTTCTTCTAAGTTCAGACTGAGGCTTTGCTGAGTATCAGTCTAGTATTTCTATAAATCGCCAAATGTTACGAGTGTTGATGGGTGTCAAGGGGTGTCAACAACGAAGGTCGGACCTAGGTTTTAACAGGATATCTCCGTATGTGAGGTATACAGTATTTCCAGTCATGGTCTCTTATATCTCAATCAGCTTAATGATCCCATAAAATGACCTATAGATGTTGTGCATCATCTGAGTCCAAACACATGAATCCATTCTCATTTTGCTCTGAACATCTGTCTCAACCGTAGACTCTATATATTACTGGACAAAGTGACCATGACAAAGTGACCCATTAGTTTCCAAAGAGCTGTTTTGAGGCCAGTCAGGTTGTCACTTCCTGGACGGCATATTGGAGCCAAAAACAGGATGTAACCACATTTGGACAAATGACAGCGGCGCTAACAAAGTGTTCATGCCAGGGCACTCACGGGAAGCTAATATTAGCTGCTAGCTTACTGATGTGGTAAAACTTCACCATGCAGTGTCAAACAAAGTCATATTACGGTGTTGTTAGTGTAAACACTTACCGGTACCCACAGCTGCGATTGAGCATATCTCATGTATAACTATGTATAACAAAATATACTACAAAATGAGCAAAACAAGAACAAATCAATCAAGTAAATGAACAAACATCAACATCGTAACCGACATAAATGAACAACACAAAAGTTAACCAAATACAGTAATTAACCGAAATGAACAAAATAACCAACAAGACTGAACAAAAAACAACAAAATGAACCACAGAATGAGCAAAATATGCAATATCTAGACTCATCCATTAATAATGGGTGTGTGCTTGTGGATTTAGTCACAGAGAACCTCTCCTCTGCCTGGATGTGCTGTTTTTCTTTTTTTTTTTTTGGTGTGTGGTTTTAGAGGAGAGCAGTGTGACGCAGCTCATTGGGTCTGAAAGCTACTCAGACCCAAGCTTTCAGCTGTTTTTTTGTTTCCATTCTGTTTCTGTGTGGAACCTTCCTTGTGATGGTGTGGTCTATACAGTATAAATGCTTTGCAAAGCACCAGAAAATCAAGGTCTGATTGTCTGTTTTATGGTTACTTTCTCTGTATCGCAACAACTCTCTCATAATGTGTTCCAGTGCTCTCTTATCCATTTAACTGTGAGCAGAGGGGTGGGAGGCAAGTTTGACTAATGTTGTCTTCTAATAGAGTAAAGAGAACATTAGATATTTTATCTTCAAGATGATCTCCAAAAGGGCTAATCTTTCTGTGTTCATGATCAGCTCCTGATGTTATCCAACCAACAAAGGCCACATCCGCCCCCATCGTCTGCCCCTTCGACTGGGTCCTCTTCAACACCAGCTGCTACCTCATCTCCAGAAACACCAGGTCTTGGCCAGAGGCAAAGTCGTACTGTGAGAGCAAAGGAGCTTACCTGGCCATTATCCACACAGCCGAAGAGCAGGTATGACTAGAACCTGTAGATTAAAAACCTGCCGTGTCCCACTGGGGTCCCTGAATCTGCTCAGACATCTGCTTTGTGTTTCTGCTCAGACGTTCCTGTGGGATCGTCTTCCCAGAGGCCACTGGAACGCCTACTGGTTCGGGATCACTGACGAACAGACCGAGGATCAGTGGAAGTGGGTGGATGGAACGCCGCTGGTTGGGGGGTAGGTTTACTCAAATGTATCTAGAACTTCAAGATCAAACCGCTGTAAATACTATGCAATTCATAAAATCCACAAAGTGCTGCAAGTGGCCTTTGTGTAGACTTTAGACGTTTCACTCGGCTGTATTTCCATAATATCAAAAGCAATCTTGAAGTCAATTGTTGAAAAGTCAAGAGAAGAAGACAATATGCATGATAAACAGTTCTGAAGTACAGTAAATAAACTAAGGTTAAAGATGTTGTTACTTAAGTATTTGCTAGTTTCTTGGTGTTAATATGCAAAAGTTCCATAATTACCTTTCAGAATATTATAATTCAAGTTGTCTGAGAACAAAACAATGCTCATTTTTACACTTTAAGAGAACACTTGGGGAAAATGACCGGATAAATAAGTGATCCGTCAAGTGACTTAAATGTTCTGTCTGTCAAAATGTATTAAAATCACTGCTTCCATTTCCACGTATGGGTCTTAACTCCTTGAAAAAGGCAAAAACCACTACAAGTGAGTGTCAAAACTTTTCTGTAAGATTATAAGTGGTCGTAATGTTAATTATCTTATTGCAGTGGCACCTTGTGAGTGGATAGAATATGAGGCTGCGAGTGAACATTTAGTGCTTGAAGTGGGTGTATTTGAAACAAAAAAGTGTAAGGATGCAAACAATGTAGATGAGGAGCCAGGCTGTGATTTAATCATCTTCTGCAGCTGTTATCAAAGTGTGATGATCACATGTGCAGGAAACAGAGACTGTCACAACTCCTCAGAACTGCTGCCGCATGTGTTTGACTCACAATAGAGGAAGCACTAATCTGCAATTCAAGCATTTTTCATATTATTTCATATGATTTCACTGAGCATGGGCATAGTGGATTTGGACTGAAAGCTGCAGGGCATTAAAAAAAAAAAGTGTTTAAACTGGACATGGCTAGATGAGTCTGGTCAGAAGGAAAAAGGGGAAGAAGCTGATAACAGGAAGGAACATTTAGTACAAACTCCAGCTGCTTCATCAGCGTATGAGGAAATATTTGAGAAGGATAGTGTAAAAAAGGGCTCCTAATTTCCTGGAAAACTCTATTACTTCTGCAGACACTCAATTTGATTCACAGAAATGTGCTTTATATTCAGAAGTATGTGTATGTTCCCCCCGGTGGATGAGCTGCTGTTTGAATTTGTGGCTGTTTTTTGTGATTTGGATCCACGCATTTAACCAAAGTCTAATTCTGCTGCAAGTAATGGTAACAATTAACCATATTGAGGCTAAATTTGTCCAAAAGCCTGAAGATTTGTAACAAGGTGAGCTATGAATGCAACAGTCCCAGTCTACAATGTTACAACCAATGTGACAAAAGAGATGAGATGATGTATTGTTTCAACACAAACAACCAAATGTAACTGAATAATGTATATAATTTGTAGTGTTTAAAATATGAATAAGTACAGTAGCTGTGTTTCCACAAAATGTAAGACATTTCAACTTTATGCATTATGTGCATTTCCATAAATGAGTTTTGAATCATAGACAATATAAGAGATGGACAAACCCTCATCACCTATAGGTTTCTGAAGATTTGGGGGCTCAAATAAGGAGCCCTGGGTGTCGCCATAGTGGCACCACTGTCTAATCATTCTGATCTCACAACTAACTGGAACACAAATGTCAAAGCTTGCTCTTGGAGGCTCTGCTGGATTTGCTCTCTGTATAGTCTTTTAAGGCTTTGGTCTTGATTTATCAAACACTTGTAGGTAATCTTGGATTATGATTGGTGCAATACAAATAAAATTGAATTGAACTATGCACAAATATCAGGGTTTGAATCATCCAAACAGACACAGTGTTCACAGAGGTGAAAATAAACCAAAACTATTGTTTGTACCAGGCTGTAAACATTTTTCTTTATATTAAAAGGTTTGACATTTTTGGCATTGGTATTGGCAGATGAGATGTCATTCCATTAATGGCAGTGGCCGATATTTATCTGTTATTTGTATGATTGAATTTGTCTTCATTCAAGGAAACGCATTGTTTCAAAGTTTTCCTTGTTTCTGTGATACAAAGTCACAAAATAAACAGAAAACATTTGCATCAGAATAAACAAAACCGTCATTACATATTTCAGTTCAGAATTGTGCTGTTCATGCTTCCATTATGAATATTTTGATTTAACAAGCAACCTTGACCTGAAAGATGCTTTTTTTAACCATCATATATAACATTAAAACACTGAATCATCTTGTTTAAGAAGATGCAACCTGTTATTTTTGGTCTTTTACCTGAAAATGTGACTGAATTAATGATCAGAACCACTTTATAACATACAATCCTCGCTCTGTATTGACTAAAGGACTAATAAATGGATCTTTGAGTGAAAAGGAGAAAGTCAAAGAGTTAAAGTCCAGATGTGATGTAACATCTGGAGGAAGGCCAGGTTCTGTCCTGTCCTGTGCGTAAACAGCAGCTCTGCCCTGCAGGTAACCCTGACCTTTGACTTCTTATGAAAAACAAACGCATCAGAGCCAAAAAGAAAGTGTTCTGCTTTAGTTAAATCTTGCATTTGTATATTTCAACCTCTGCCGTTTCACTTCAGCCTGATTTGCTGCAGTTCTTTATTTTTCTCCAAACGCAACAGATTTTCCAAAACCATCGGATGTTTCTATCCTCATTTTGAACATATTTGCTGGTGACTAACCCTTGGTCATTTTCCCTCTGCCCCCCTCAGTCTTTCCCTTCCTGTTTTCCTGCTGAAACCTCCCCTTTGCTTTAAGAGTCACATTGAACATTCATCCTTTTAACATTTACTTACTTCTGCATTTGTTCCGTCTCATCTGGACACTTGATAAAACAAAACAAACATCCTAATATGAGTCTAGACGTGTTCTTCAAAGTATTGAACAGCATGTACATTAATACTTGAAATAAATGTGCTTTAGACCATCAGTTGTCTTGTGTAGAGGAACAATGGGTACAGAGTCAATAGCCCTGCAACTACCGTACAAATCCACATTATGGCAGAAAACAGTTAAGTAAGAGAAAGGACCATCTGTCGAGAAATGAAATTCAGCCATTACTAAAAAATCTCAAACACTTGAACGTGTCTCCAAATGCAGTCACCAAAACCATTAAACAATATGTACAGTATAATGTGGCACCACCATTCTGACAAAGAAGCAACCTGGGGACCTCTGTTGTTCAGTATGAGGACAGGTGTGGAGATTAGTTTTTTTTCTTACCTGTTAGTGTGATATTTCTTGACGTGGTACATTATACTGTCCATTCGTGGCACTGTAGGGGATAAGGGCATTCTCTGCCTGCAGTCTTGCCATGTACTTATTATTCAGGTGTGCCAGTGTGGAAAATCCACTTTCACAGAGATATGAAGTTGCAAAAGGTAAAAAACACTTAAGTGCTTTTGCTGCAACCTCTGTGAATTCAACCCAAAACCACCCATGATAATGCTGGATGGACATTGCAACTCCAAGGCCAGGGCCCACTTGTAATGCCTTCATGGACCACCAGGGGGCTGTGGACCACTGGTTGAAAAACCCCACTATAATGAATCTGGCTCTCATGAGGACCATCCCAAGAAAGGAAAAAACACGAGCTACCTCTGCTACAGAGGTGAAGTTAGAATTACCAGCCTCAGAAACCCACTTTGACCAGTGATCGTAATAAACTTAAACATATCTGGTTTCTTGCTCATTTTAACTTGACTCTGATGGGTGAGTTTAAAATTTACATTTTAAATTTGGAATACTGCATGATCATGGGGGTGGGACTAAGGCATTAGCAAGATTATGATTGGCTCTCAGTCTTGACGTCACAAGTCACACAAATTAACTCTTGTTGTCCATCTCATTGTGATCTGACAATACTGAGCAAGTTCCTGTGTGCACGACATATAATTCATACCATAGACTTGACATAAACCCAGTAAAGATGTATTTTCACAGTATGGGACTTGTAAAGTCAAAAAGTGTGATTTAACTGTAAGTCATTTAATTGATGTGTTTGTTTTTGTTCCTGGTTGTAGTTTCTGGGAAGTGGGCGAGCCCAATAACCACATCAACGAGGACTGCGGTTACATTGTGAAAACTCAGGTGTTGGAGCGAGTGGCTATTCGGAGCTGGTACGACGCCCCCTGTGGTATGTACCTGCCTTATATCTGCGAGAAGGACATGGGGCCTGGCGCCAGCACCGCCATCCCACACTGAGACGCCAACGCTGAACATCTGAGGAGCAGCTTTTATTACGTGACTGAATTAATGAAAGGAAAAAAAAACACGATGTGTTTTTTGCCTTTTTGTTTTCCATCCTCTTTATCATTGGTCATGAGAAGTTTATTGTCACATAATCCATAAATGTCTCAGACATGACAGAAACAGTAGGTGCTTGTTCTTCTTTTAAGCAGATTAACTAAAAAAGGGGCTCCAAATATTTACCCTGAGATATGTTTTTAATGTTACAATATGAAATGTTTTGCTGTTTTATTTTAAAGCTGTGCGAGGAGGGGGAGTTCTGCAGATTATACTGCACACACCTTTAACTGCAGTAGTATAAATCTGTTTTTAAACGTGTGAATCAGGGACATGACTAAACTGTTGTACTGAGTGATTGATGTTTTTACAGTAAAGTGATTTAGCTGCTGATTTACATATGGCATGTAACATCTTGTATCAATCAAATCTGTGAAATTATACAGAAGTTAACTTGTAAATACTTAATAAACAGAGGTGGATATTATATTTTTGTATTAGACCATGATTTTGTGTAAGTTTTAGTTTTATAAATTAATCCTGGATGTTATGTAACTTTAATCCTGCAATGTTCTAACATGAATAAACTTGAATTAATAGAAATTGTAGTATTGGTTGATTATGATTTTAATCTGCACAACTTTACTTCAGTCTTACCTTTATTCCCTATTTTTTATATTACGTTTGGTGATCAGCACAATAAACAAAATAATTAACAAATGAACAACAACCAACAAAACAATGAGTGAAATAAGCAAACAAACAAAAATAACCAAATGAACAAAACAATTAAGTAAATGAACAAAAAAAAAGAACGATCAACAAGCCTATGTTTGTTTCTGTGTTGTAATCTCAGTTTTTGGCCACCAGGGGGCGGTAGAACCAATAAAAACTAACTGGCTCAAAACAGGGATGTCGTAAATATTCCACCCTGTTTGATTTTAAAGACACGTTTCGGTCCAGTTTGTTTCCGAAAAGTAGAAAAAGAATAAAGCATTTTTAAAAATCAAATTAAAGTTTCTTTTGTGCGCAGTAGGTTTATTTATGTTACAATAAGGGGAATTTTTTTTACAGTTTTGTTCATTGTGATTACTTTGTTCACTTTTTTATTTCATTCATTGTATTGTTCATGCTCATGCTCATTGTCTTGATTTTTTTTGTTAATTTATTATTTTTGTTGATTTTAGTTCCTATTTCATTTGCTTTTCTTCATTATTTTGTTCATGTTATTTATTATATGGCAAATTTTTATTTATTATCTTGATTTGTGTTTGTTGATTTTCTGCATTACTGTGTTGATTTTTGCTAATCTTGATTACTTGGTTCATTTTTGTTTGTCCTTGCTTCATTTCTTGTTCATTTTTGATTGCTTGATAAATTCTCACACAAGGTGTAATTTGCAAGAAAATATTGATTTGTAACGTTTCAGTATCAGACCTTCATCAGGCCAACAGAAATATTTTTTGCAAGTTAGACAGTTTGCAGGAGTTTCTCTTAAGCTTTCTGAATGGTTACTCTGTCGGTGCTTCTCAATTCCTTAAATTCAGTCCTCGCTCCTCGGTGTGCATTTAAAGAATCTGAGAAGCTCCTCAAGATGGTGGCGTGATAACGATCGAGCACTGAGGACACGAGGAGACGAAAATGCTGCAAATAAGAGTTTTGAGATGGACTAATACGTGCAGCTGATGATTCAAACCGACAAAACAAATGAACTGATCTGTGCTTTGGAAAAGCAGGAAAGGAAGAGCAAGAGCTGCCTCTGATGCAGAAATTAAGGATATAAGAGACAATTTCATCACAGAGTTTGATGGTTATGGTGATTGCACTTAAAGAGACACATTCAAAGTTCTTGAGGCAGACTTTAATGATGGACTGTCTTTTCTCTTTACTTAACTGAGTGTTTCCTGCCATAATATGGATTTGTACAGTAGTTGTAGTAGCACTAATAGGGCTATTGACTCTGTACCCACCCTTCATCTGCGCAAGACAACTGTTGGTCTACTGCCATGTAAACAATTAGTCAATATCTGGAAAAACAGATTTTTTCTCACTTTTAGTTTTTTTTTTTTAATTTCACGAAATACAAAAACACAAGTGTAGGTCACTGAAAATTATTATTTCATAAAACTTTGGCCAAAGTGGAGATTTTGGAAAACTCACATTTCATGTATGCATTTGCACAGGGGGAAACAGAGTTTTAGGGTCAGGTGTGTGACCTTTGTTTAGAGTACTGTGATGCTAATAAAGCAGTGTGCTTGCAACATTTAGTTGTGTTTCATTAATTTGATATACACTACTCTAATCCCTCCTTGAATCGCCACCTTATTGTGTAGATGAAAACTTGTCGGAAAATGATGTGGTGTGTATAAT
>JAQQAE010015651.1:0-11986 GCA_029823295.1 Pseudamia nigra
CAGAATTCTGGAAAGGTGTGAAGTGGGCCCCGGCACGGCTCGAGCCAAAACGGCCCTAGTGTGAGTACGCCCTTACATGTTTTCTGCTTAGCTCTAATCCTCATTAACATCTTCATACGTGTCAGATGTAATTTACTATTCTTATTTTTTTATTTATGCCCTCATTACATTATTCTTTATTGTCTTAAGGACATAAAACTTAATTGAAAATTACAAAGTGAAAGTGTTGCTGACGACACAGTTGGACCGGCGCATTATAACAACAGACCGTTGCTTATTTTAAAGATCGTGTCATCGACCCTGCAGTCCCTGGACTCTCAGACATTATAAGTGTTGGGGATTTTTATAAACATGAAAGCATCATGTGAAGTGATAGTAATGACCCCACAGGGAATGGGAAAGAAAACACTATTAGTCATTTGAAAATGTGCACCCATGCACTTGTTTTTTTCATTCTTGTATTCTTTGCCCCTTTTCCAAATGATCCTAAAAGCAATTTTAAGAAACCTTGAGAGTTGATTTACAGCTCGGTCCTGTCATCTTAATCAAGTCTCTCAATGGAACGAGACAAAAGTCTAACACCAGTCCGAGCCCAGAGAGAGGGCTGAGCCAAACGGCGGCTGACAGTTGTCCTTTTCTGGCCATGATTTAGGTGTCGGCCTGCTCCACTGTTCTCGTGCTTCATCCGTCCTCCTTTAGCAGCGTCTTGTGAGAGGGGTTACGCCATGCATAAAGCTACCCATGGTCTGCATTCTTGCTCAGACTGTTGAGGCTGTCAGGGGGCTCCTCTGATTTAGGGTGCCCCACTTCAGTGGCCCCTATAAATTTAAAAACTAATTCAGTGCTCTACGGGACTTTCTGTTTTTGTAGCTGGCCCTCAGCTCCTTATCGTTACTGACAATTTTATGAAGTGCTCTTAATGAGCAGCAGATTAAAGGTGGCCTCTGATGGAAGGCGCCTGAGAATAGAGAACTGGAAGAGAGAGCAGTCACTCTGGCTTGTGTCTATCTGTGTGTGAAGGTGTGTGGGGGATGGGGGTGGGAGGAGGCGGCAGTACAAAGGAACCGGAGAGGATTGAGTCTGTAACGTATGGTTCTGTGGGTTGGTACTTACAGATACTGAACACCTTAAATGTCTGCATGTGAGCTATTCATATGTAAGAGTCCCTCTTATGAGCTTGTGAACCGTGGGAATGAGCAGGAGGAGGGAGGCAGACTGGTGTGTTTGCTGTGACTTCAACAGTTTTCAGACTCCCTGGCATTTTATATCAGCCCAAAAGTAAACACAGCTAACAGTTTACAGCCAATTAAATAGTACTTAAAGGCCAGCGTTTATAGAGGTAAACATGCAGGAGAGTTAGGGAGGCTCAGGCCAAAGGGACACTTGAACTCTGCTCTCAGGTTTGCTCTCTGTGCATATGAGCTCCTCTAAAGTAGAAGGACGGTAAGAGCATATGTATACACTGAGGGATGTGTGCCAGCAGATGTTCTCCTTACACTTTATCTATCAGGCAGACTGACAGCCATAAAAACAGTGTGTGAGTTGTCGGATTTAAACAAGTCAGTGAAAAGGGAACTTCTGGCTAAACTTGTATAAGATGTATTTGCAATCTCAAATCACACCTTACCTTTTTCATCAGTTCATCATGGCTTTGTTGCAGAGAATATTTCAGTAAAATTATTCTCAGTTTTGTGAGTCTGTAAACATTTATTTTTCGGGTGTTGCTGCTAAGAACAACTTTGAAGATGTTGAATATGTGCTGTTTGGAATCCGAGGAGGTTGTTTAACGGAAGACTTGCTTTAACGCATCACAGAGACCAAGCACGGCACGTGTTTTATGATCTCGTAAACGAGCAGTGATGTTGTGAAACGTGTGTCTGTGTGCTTGGAGGTGGGTGGGGGTCTGGTGTCTGATAGGGATTTATCTGCCCTCCCCACACCCCCCTACACCCCTTTGTCTGGATGGTGGAGCACTCCCCAGAGAGCAATGCTGGACAGGCAGGAATCTGTGTCCAGACTTCCAGAGATTCTCCCATATCCCTTACACAAGACCCTGGAAGTGGTGGGACGGCTGCCTGGGGGCTGTTGGTCTTTCAAATCCTAAATACAAGCACCTCACTGCAGCCAACACTGTGTAATGAAATGATTACTTAACATAATATAAATATTTAAAATTTGAAAAATCTAGTTATTACCTCCTACTCCAGATGCATACTTTTACAGACTATCTTTAAATCATTGTGGATACAGTGAATTATTTGTGCTTTTAATTAACTTAAAGATATAGTTATAGATTTATATTAAACATACCTTCTATTCTTTTTACTAAAATGCTTAAACAATGCATTTTCTGTGGCAGATTTTCATCAACAATGAGTGGCAGGACTCTGTCAGTGGAAAGGTCTTCCCTGTTTACAACCCGGCTACTGGAGAGCAGATCTGTGAGGTCCAGGAGGCAGAAAAGGTAAAGACTGAGCAATGCAACATCTTCTTTGACTGAAAACAGATGATCTGACTCTAAAGACATTGACACTTTATCCACAATCAAGTTTATTTCCAATTTTAATCTTAATGGTGTGACCTTTTCCACTGGCCATCAAGTTGAGGCATACTTTTATTAAATTCAAACCAGGCAAGTGTATTTTTACAAACTAGTAAACTTATATGTAATGTAATATGAGTATATTTTTGACAACATATGCACATGCTTTCATCATAGCATTGAAATTCAGAAAATAAGCTAATGGAAAAATGTAGAAATTATTCTGAAAATGAAAGGAAAATGACAAAACAGAATAAACAAAATAATTACGAATTTAATAAAAGACCACAAAATTAACAAAAATGAAAAAATAAAAAATATTAGTCATGAAAAAAGAGAAATTAAATAAAAACATGAACGTGAACAAAATAATCAGCAAAATGAACAAAACCAGACAATAAAGAAAAAAAAAACAATTTAAAATGATGGAAAATAACCAAGAAAATTCTAAAATGAGCAAAATAACTTGAACAATAAACAGCATAAAGTAGAAATTGAACAAAATAATCCACAGAATGAACAAATGATTCTGATAATGAAAAAAACCGACAAAACAAACAACTAAATGCACAAAAAAGAACAAGAAGATTCTACAATAATCAAGAAAATGAACAAAATAATGGCAGAATATAAAATCATCCACAAAATGAACAATACAGGCATGAAAATGAGTCAAAAAATCAAGAATATGAACAATGTAGTCCACAAAATGAATGCAAAATTAAAAACAATGATCAAAATTAGGAAGAAAATGAATTTAACCGAATAAAATGATAAATTAAAGAAATGAAAGTGAACACCAGCAATAGAAACAAGATTCAGGACACCTTTTTTTAATAAATATTCCACACAAGTAAAAGTCCAACATCAGATAAAAAGCAGTAATATAGAAAGAAATGTTTTAAACAACACATCACCAACCAGAGCCACTCGTCAAGGCTTCCTTTACTTTCACTATCGACAGAAAACAATACAGACGTGCATCAATGTATTTTAACCAGACAAAAGGCAGATGCAGCCAGTTATTAAAGTAAGATAATTGCAATAGTAAGGAATATTTTTTCCTGGTAGGCTGACATTGATAAAGCGGTGCAGGCGGCTCGTCTCGCCTTTTCTTTGGGCTCCGTGTGGAGAAAGATGGACGCGTCCGAGAGGGGTCGACTGTTGTCCAAACTGGCCGACTTGGTGGAGAGGGACAGCGTCTACCTCGCAGTGAGTGGACTAAACAAAGACATGTATGGATTTATGACTGATCAACTGGTGTGAACAATGTTTACTCTAGAGATTGCTGTTAACTTAAGCTCCCAACTTTAAGGTGATGGAGCTTTTTTATTTTGTTGTCAATATGTTGATAATTTTGTTCTTTTCTTTGGTAGTTTTATTGATTCATGTCCAGTATCATAATTAGTTTGTTGGTAGAGTGGGTTGTCCATGAACCAGAAGGTTAGCAGTTCAATCCCCTCTCATGTCCACAGGCCAAAGTGTCCTTGAGCAAGACACTGAACCACAAGTTGCTCCCAGTGAGTGTCACTGGTGTGTCAATGTGTGTGTGTGAATAGGTGAATAAAAAGCAGTATAAAGCACTTTGAGTACCGTAGGGTAGAAAGGCATTACACAAGTGCAAGACCATTTACTGTTTACCATTTTTGTTACTTTTCTCAATTATTCTGCTCATTTTTATTGTTTTTTTCTGGAATAGTTTGTTCATTTTTATTTCATAAATTATTTTGCTCCATGTTAATTATTTGGTTCATTTTTTTGGCTAATTTGTTCTCTGACTTATTCATTGTATGCATTATTTTATTCCTTTCTGTCCCTTATGTTATTTATTTTTCAGTTGAGGACTTAATTTTTTTTAGGTCTGATATTATATTAAATCAAAAGCAACCAATTGAGAATTTAAATCCTCATTCTTATACATCTTACTTTTTATATGAATATCCATAATATGTGTACCTGTACTAAAAATGTAGATGTCAGCATATTGTAATTTATTTGGTCTTGAGCTGGAGAATTTTGGCAGCTAACTATGTTGTAAGTTCTAAAATAAATGACCCTGCTGGATGTACACAATATTTCTATGCCTTCTGAAAACCACTTTGAGGTGCCACTGTGTTAAAATGTACACTTATAAATATTTGCTTTGCCTTAAAACGTACATGTGAGTGTGAGTTAGGGGCTGTATTTGTAGTTGAGTATTATGTTAGTGTCACATTTCACCCACGGGACAGTGTAAAGGCTGGAACGGTACGGAATTATGTGGGGATCACAAGGTTATATCACATAATTTTCCAACATGTCTCATGTATCTTCATAGACTATTGAAACACTGAACAGTGGGAAACCTTTCCTGCCCACCCTGTTTGTGGACCTCCAAGGCACCATAAAGACACTGAGGTACTTCGCTGGCTATGCAGACAAGATCCATGGCACTTCTATCCCAATGGGTAAGAGCTCCCTTTGAATACTTTGAATACAGCGATGATGACAAACATAGGTGTTCTGAAGGTGGTATGGATGAGTGAGGTGATAAGAGCAGAGCATCAGCAGCCACTTTGTCTTAAGGGACATGTTGGTGCTAGAGATTAAAACAAAACAGGCTGTTTATTTTACAAGGTTTAATGATGAGTCTTCAGTTTATTCAGAGGTTGAAGTTTTTCTGTAACCTCAAGAATGAACGCACTGTAGCCTACCAGGATTGTACCAATAGTGATTCAGAGTCTGTCTTATTAAGTGGCTTGGGTTGTTGTAATTCCACATGCTGCTAGTGTCGCTCCTCCTGTCAGCATTTGCAGCATCACTCAACCAACCTCTCAAATCCTCCTTGAGTCTTTCACCATCTTCAGGAAGTGACCACAGTCCAGTTATGCAGCAAACTCAGCAAGTGTGGCTCATCTGTTCACATGAATCCATCCACTTACCCCTGATTCATAAGAAAGAAAAATATAAAGCACCTGTACAGAGGAAGAATTACTCTAACGTCATGTTCAATTTGAGTGACCTATGTAGCCTGATAAAACAGATATACCCTTACTTGGTCAGATTTTTATTTCTTTTTTCTATGTCCAGTATGTTTTATTTTTAGTCATCATTTTTATCCATTCAATAATATTTAAATAGATAATAACAAATAATGCTTCTACATAAAGCAGAGTTTTTGTCTTTTGTTAGGATATGAAAGAGGGCTGCATTTGACAACTTTGACCTATTTTGGGTTTTCTACAGAACAGAGTATTTTATTGGCAAAATTAGGGGGCAAAATACAACATACTTACTCAAGACTTCAGTAAAAAAAAAGAAAAAAAAAAAGAAAATACTAATTCAGCCTCTTAACTTATGTGTCAAAAAGTCTTGTCTTCGGCATTTGTCTTTTCTGGTGTTTTTTTCTTATCAGTTTAAGTTAAAATCAGAAGTCATGCTATGATGCAAAATAAAAAAAAACTACACCAAAAGCAAGTGACATTCTCTACATATGACCTGTGCCAAATACTTGTGTCTAAAACTGAGCTGAATGCAAATGCGAATCAGTACCTTTAGATAATCTAACAGATGGTATTTGTGCATTATTAAAGGCACGGGTGTGTTGACTAACAGCTGTGTCTCCATCAGAGCCTTCATCATTTCATTCAGTCTCAGCTCCACACACACTCCATCTGTAAGTTCATTTTTGGTGGAGCGAACAGGCAGTGGTGTTAATATGGTGATGCTTACAGGCTCCTTGTTTAAGCTTCTAATTGAATCTTTAGAAAACAATGGGTGACATCACACAGGGGTTATCATCTTTTATTTGCAATCTATAAGAAATACTGTAGAAACAACCTTGTTTTGAGGCTACAGATGTTTCTTTTAAACCATGGGGAGTACAGTTAAAATACAGATACCTGAAGAGTCTACATCATACTTTGTTACTTCCCAAATCTGGATATGAATTGTCCTGTGGCAGCTGCACTAGTGTCACAGCTCAAATCCCCATGAACCAGACTGAGTTTGAGGGTGCAAGAGTGGGAAACTGTCTGCCTATTTAAAGAAGAACCACCAAAAGGGAACTCGTGTAAGAGATAAACAGCACATGGGAGCCGTCCTTATACCATTGTATTGTCCCTCTAAGTTTTTCTTGCATGCGCTGTTGCCAAACCAACCACACTCAGCCTTTTTCCCAGGGTTCTAGTTTAAGCTTCATTCCTCTGGTTGACTTTTAGAGCAAATAAACTGGCGTGTTCCTGTAGCCTGTGTGATGTCAGGATGTCAGTAATCGTATTTGTTCACCTATCACAATGATGTGCAGGACAGCTGCTATTAACAACTCCTCTCTGTGTCTGTTCATCCTGTGAAGTATGCTGAGACTACGGTGTTAAATTTGTATCATGGACAGTTTGGAATAAATTAGGGGTGTCATTATGTAGCTTTAGCTGCTTTAGTTTGATGTAGTTTACATTATGTGTTCCAAGCTGAAATATAAGTCATTTGCCGGTATCATATTTTCAAACAAACCTTGTATTATTTGAGTTCTTTCTTAAAATCACATGTCTAATATGTTTATATTTTCACTCTCCAACCAATAACAGTTTTGAAAGATGTTACATTCACTCCAGGATCATGGGAAAAGCTGAGTTATGGGTTCTTTTATTGCCTCGTATTCTGAACTCTTGAGCCCATTGTCATACATTCACACTGAAAATGATTACCTGAGTGGTCAACATTCATCATTTCACTCCAGATTAACATGTTTCAGCAGCTGAGGACTGCTGTGGCAAAGGTCTGCACACATTTCTTAATATCAATTGTTTTTAGTACTTTTGAGGAGAATGAACAAGCATGGCACACCCTCAGTAAGTACCTCCTTTTACTCAAGTAATGCAAGAGGAATGAGCAGGCCTTTCCAGCATAACACCCATCTCTATGACCTAAAACAGTTACACACATGCCTGTGCTGTTGGAGGCTCACAACGAAATGTAATCTCTCACCAGGGCAAAGAAAGCAAGAATGCTGCGTGTGGATTCATTTACAAATTAACATGTTGAGTCAACAACACCAGGGGTATCGAGTGGTGACAGTTTTCACATTTCAGTCATTTCGACGTGAAACCACTGAAAAGAATAACCCAGATTTCCCTTTGTGTGTGTGTGCTTGTGTGTGCAGATGGAGAGTATCTGACATTTACCAGATATGAACCCATTGGAGTCTGTGGACAAATTATTCCCGTGAGTATAAACCCACTGATATGCATGATGGATACAAAGTGGACATGAAAGTCACAGGAACACAGCGATAACGGTGAAAGAGATGTTAAACATCTAGCCTGTTTGTTGAATTACATCTTGTGTTTTCCTGTAATTCCTTTTCATTGTGTGTTTGAGTAAATCTGCCTGATATTCCCCCAAAAATGACGCTGCCAGTTAGTTTGAGTAATAGAGAAAAAGAAGTGAGAAGCAGAAGAGTGAGCAACATAGTAGAAAAAAGAATGGTGAGAAAGGAGGAAAAGATCAAGGAGAATGAAATGCTGGTGATTGTGCAAGAGTGCAGAAAGCGTGTGGTTCTGTGTTGTTGAGCCCCATGGGCTCCTGTGTAAAGCAGAAATAACACAGGCCTGTGTGATGTACAGTGATACGAGCCTATTGCAGATGTGTTGCAATTTCCCCGCTTTCTCAGAATACTGTGGGAAGAGAAAATACTGTACAAGTGCCGAGAACATTTTCTCACTTAACTATGTTTAGACAGAGTGAAAATGAGAGTAACTGACTTCGGAGCAATGACTTATTGAGCTTGACTTGTGACCACCCACTGTGTCAGTCAGATGCATCATGCTTTTTTCCTGTGTCTGTGTGTGTCACAGTGGAACTTCCCTCTGATGATGACAGCATGGAAGCTGGGCCCAGCACTCGCATGTGGAAACACTGTCATCCTCAAACCTGCTGAGCAAACACCACTCACCTGCCTCTACATCGCAGCGCTTGTCAAGGAGGTAAATGACACAATCACAAATACAGCACAATAAAATAATGTCTTTTTATTTGGCCCACCCTGGGTTAATATCTACAAGCAGACAAGAGGTATTTTGCTAGAATAATACAGTAAAGGTATTTTTAGGCAGCGTCTGCTCACTTTCTTCCCCTTCCTCTATCTGTCTAACACATTCTCACATTCCCCATTGAAACAACAACCTGCAATCATGCATGTACATAGTGAAGTGGTAAGTTTTAATGATTTACTGAGAATTGTTTGTTTGAACAATAAGAACTGCTTCTTCCTTTGCTTTTCTGTGAGGATTCAGCCTTCTTAAAGCCAGGTGTCAACTTTCCACATTCAGATGTTTCACCAAAACAAATCCCCTCCCCCAACATTTTTTGCAAATGCGCTTTTGTTGCATCTTTAACCTTCTTAATCTTTAGTTTCAGTGTTGTCTGAGACTATTCTGATTGCCTGCAGTTCTGATAGACAACACATCAGCTTAGAATAAAGAGCAAATTCACCTTAAAACATGAGTAGATGTTTTAAGATATAAGAAAATTGATTGTCATGATATAGAAAGTATTGCAAAAATGAGTGACACAAGTTGTACACAAGTTGTACTCAAATACCCACCATCAGTGTCCTGGATAAACAGGTTGATCCATATTCTTTACTGTGCTTTATTGTGGTTGTGTGTAACTTAGGAGGAACGCTTTTTCATTTTCTAAATTCTCAGACAACAAAAATGAAAGACCATTTATTCTCTACGGTATAAACATAGCAATGCATGCTTTAGAGGCATACTGTATATCTGAAAACCTCTGTACCTTAAACCAAAGCTATATGCAGGGACATGAATGTTTTCAATAATTCATGAAAACAGATATCAAAAATTGAAAAGTTCAGCATGTAAAAATTGCACGCTCAGAATGATTGCACACTGGTGAAATATCATATTGCAGTTGTTGTGAGCTATATTGTGATGCTGCAATTGCAATTTCAGTTTGAGTCCACTTGTTTGGTTAACAAGGAATACGGTATATACAGGTTACAAATGCACTACTTCTCACCATACAAGAGAGGTTGTGCTTATTTTTTTCCATTTCTGCATTTAAACCACCCAAAAGCCTCCTAAATTTGGACCTTTAATTTGCAGCTCTTTGATTGTATAATTGCATAGACGGACATTGCCGTTATGATTAACTGTGCAGACATGCTGCTCTTTGAAGGCTGCTGATGCTACCTGTGTGCATTCATTAGTTTACAACTTGCTCTGCTGTATACATCCACAGAAACAACCACATCACAGCCATTCCCATGCAAAAGATTCAGGATGATTTGTCCAGTATAAACTCACAGTTTTGCATCTTTGCAGCTTCTTTACACCTGCAACAGTATGCATACCTAGATACTCACAGCCTAAAGATGCAGTCAGCTAAAGTAAAAAAACAACCAAAACAAAATGTAGATACTGAGACTTGAATATTAAGCCAAAAATCAATTAGACACAACCCAATAATGAACTGTAACCGTTGATATTGATACATACAGTTCAGATAAAACACACTAGTTCAGATACAGTGGTGAGTAGGTTGTTGTTACATACTAATATAATGAGTAAGTTAAACAGGATACGAACAATGCAACATCCCAAGGTGGTGTAGTTAAACCCAAACATACTGTAGAAATCTTCATGTCCACATCCTCCCTGTCTTCCCTCTGCCCTCTCTGGCCTCGCCTCTTCTGGAGACTATCTGTCTGTTGCCGTCTTCTTTTTGATGTTCTCTCCGTTCTCTGCTGGTAGGGAGGTTGGGTTGGGTCCGGATTCCCCCACACTGCCTGTGGTTTTGCTTGGCTCTGCTGTCATCTCCGCTAAAGCTTGTTTCCTCTCATATTGTTTTGACAGGCTGGGTTTCCACCGGGAGTCATCAATATTTTGCCAGGATTCGGGCCAACGGCAGGAGCTGCAATTGCTTCGCACATGGGCATAGACAAAGTGGCTTTCACAGGATCAACCGAGGTACTTTTTCCTATTAATGTGGCTCAGATCAACAGCTGCCTACTGCTTTCTTTTGTCAGCAAACAGAAGTGACACAGTGACCAACATGTGCAGAGCATAAGAGCCGGCTGTGTAATTAGGGGACGTTGTGTGCCTCTATTGAAGTCTAAATGACAAACAAATGGGGTCTTACATAAGATGCCTGCCCTGTCATTAATCCTCATGATGGGTGTGGGAGGGGGGCACTGATTTTATCTCGTACACATGCACATATTTGCACTGTCAAGAGCAGGAACACATCTCTGTGGATACACTATGGCTCCTCTGTTTTCCTTCTGCTGTCTCTGCTGTTTTAAAGGAGCGTACTATCAGGAAACGTACAGGATAAGCCTTTGCAGAGCTGGAAACTAGTTAATGGAAAGCTAAATCATCAAGGACATACCATGTTAGGTGTTGAACACTGAGAGGTGTAGCCATCAGAATGAATTTCTCAGGCTGTAGAGAACAGTGGGAGTAACAGCATATTAGCATTTCTGCTGATCATTTATAAACAACTGTTATTTCTAACTGCACACCAAGATGTCTGTTTAAACCATTTACAGCATTCCTAATATGGACTTTATGTATTGATGCCGTCAGCCTGTATTTCACATGTATGTTTGGTGATGAGCCAGGTTTATGTAATGTTTGGTTTGTGGGGATGTCTGTTTTCAGTCTGTACTGGAGGAGCGGATACTGCAGCATCTAATAAGTTCACACACACACAGATACAGTATAAACATTACAGTGCCTGATACTGAGTATCATTAAGATATTATTGATACTGCTTATTGATCTGGTACTCTAATGGTACTCTCATTGGTTCTTTTTGGGTGTTTTTATAACAGATTTAACACTGCTTTATTTTCTTCATTCTTTAGTAGCATCATGTTGGAGTATTTCTCCATCTGTATGTGGTGGACTTCAGCTGGATGTTTTTGACAGTTTCTTCTTTATGTGCAAAAGATTAGTTGCACTTGTAGCAACAACTCCAGTCAAGTGAAGCTGAGCATTTAGGTTTCTCCATCATGGCCACTGATCGCAGGGTGTGTGCGAACATGACAGATCATTCTTTTGGACTGGGAAATGTGAAGATGCATCATAAACAAACATCTTAATCAGAAACAGAGATGGGGAGACAAAATGTGAAAGATAGCATTTATAAGTAGGATTTTATTTGTTACATTTCTCCAGTACTGAGAGCAATAACAGTTATGCTTATCAATTTTGTTGCCTGCTTAGAAGCAGGTTTGGGTCACATTCCACTTAGTAATGGGCCAAACAGACACAGTAATCAAAGCTAAACAATACGGACCAATCAGAAATATTTTTTAAAATTTGGATCTAAAAGACTGGAAAACCGGAAAAGTTTTCGCAGCCGCAGATGAAGCAGCTCTGTCTCGCCTTTCTCGGACCTTTTGATGATATCCAGCTTCGTTTCCATCGAAATGGCTCT
>JAQQAE010015652.1:0-11986 GCA_029823295.1 Pseudamia nigra
TAATTATTTTGCTCATTTTTATTAATTTTCTTGATTTTTTTAGTTAAGCCTGTTTTCTTGATTATTGTGTTTATTTTCTAAACGACTTTTTGATTATTTTGTTTAGTTTAACTCATTTCCTTGATAATTATTATGCTCATTTTTATTCATTTTCTTGATTATTTTTGCTTTTTTCTACACACCGTGGAAAGTGAGCATGACGGAATCATGGCTTATACCTGCAAATTGGGTCCATGGAAAAAATCAAACTGATTTCTTTGCCTTGAACTGAAATCAAAGACAGTCCATGATGAAGGCAGCCATCCTATCCTCGCCATCCTCCCGTGCTTTTATTGTGAAGGCTGAGAGGTGCGCATGCGTCCTGTGGCGCCTCGCGACGCCTCCCTCATCCTCCGTCGGAGCTGCAGGGCTGTCGCAGTTTCAGCCTCTCGCAACTTCATACTTCATCAGCATCGCTCGAATAGGAAGTGCTGCAGTCATGACGCAGGGGCTCAAAGAAAGATTTGATAAGTTTCTACAAGAAAAGAATCTTATGACAGATGTTCTGGCCAAGATCGAGGCAAGAACCGGAGTGAACCGGACCTACATCGCCCTGGGTGAGTGATTTCACTGACAGACGGATGGAAAAGGAGGAAACCACACAGAGAGGAAGGAGGGAGAGGGCTCCCGCACCGTAGTACATGTGATTAAAATGGACACTACTGGTTGATGTCAGGGCCTTAGAGTCAAAGTGCCGGATGTCCCAGTGTGTGTGTTCTTTGTAACATCTGGTGTGGTTCTTTGCAGCTGTCATCGGGGTGATCGCAGTCTACTTGGTGATTGGTTACGGAGCCTCTCTACTGTGTAACCTCATCGGTTTTCTTTATCCAGCCTACATATCGTAAGTGTTTTATTCTTAGATCAGATCTGCAAGGAGGGGCCTGGCTCCAGCACCCCCTGCACACACATACGCACGCACACACAGGCGCACATGGGCGGGGGTTTGGTTTGGTTGGTACACTGGGGGGGAACTGAGGTTCCTCCCAAAGGAAATTTTGAGCCTCAAACACCTCATTGTTGTGCTCTTTTTATACTGGTCCCTGATGGAAATGATATGTAAAGAAAAAAACACCTTTTTACTGCTCTTATAACAGATAGTAAAATAGTATCACAAGCTTTACAGACAGGTGAAGTACAGCCAAATTTTCTTGATCGGCAGTATTGTCTTTAAAATAATTAACATGGTAGTATAATTCAAACACTTCAATGAGATGTGTCATTGCCTGTGTGAGTATATGTTTAATCCTATTTAAGGTCCCACAGGCAAAGCTCAGGACTTGATTCTGATTAGTCACAGGTATATGGTATGTGATGTGATGTATGGTGTATTTTCTTCTAAGGGCTAGGTCCACATCATAGACTCCTCATATCATTTTACATGAATACACTTTAGTTTCTAATTCATATTTTTTGGAGCATGATACATTTCTAAATCAAATAATTGCTAGAATAAGCAGGAGAACCCACAGCGAACCCACCAGTATAGTGAAATAAACGTTTTTTATGCGGATCAGGACCTCTCTGATTCATTTTCCTGTATCAGCCTGAAAGGGTTTATTTTACTACAATGGCTGGTTTTAATGTATATTATCCCTGCCCCTATAGATTTTATATGGCGTTCATATATTTATTTTCGCATTAAGTTGAACCCACTCATGCATTTGGACAGTTTTTCTTTCTGTATTCTTTTGTTTGTGGAGATTTTTTAAAAATTCATGTATATGTCACCTTCCTTCTATGATACATTAATTCATGCGTGACCCTCTGGATTTTAACTGTTTTATGTCTTTCAGCTAGATTAATCAAGTGCACTTGACTTGCCCTTTAGGTCAAATACAATGAATACTGTAGAAATTAGTGATCAACCGATATGGGTTTTTCAGGACCGATACAGATTACTAGTAGTTAAGGAGGCTGATAACCGATATTTGGAGTTGATATTCATTTGCAGTAAAAGTGTAAAAATTGGTGTACAAATGTTGAATAATACAAACACTTAACAAAGTTTAAATGCCTAAAGCATGTTTATTTAACCAAACTAACAGAACATAAATAGTTCCAGAAGTGCATGGATCCTAGACTCACGAGTTATTGTAGTAGTCGTGAGCTGTAGAGTTTTTCATGTGATTTTCAGCCAAACACACACTGTTCTCCACATTACATACATTCAACCCATTGATAATACATAGTCTGCTGAGAGCAGGACCGGCGAGCTAATGTTATGCTAAAAACTAGTCAGCCTTCATCTCAGTGTACTTCCCTGCAACAAAATAAGACTGAATTGAATATCTTAAGCGCTTTCGCCGTGGGCGGAACAATGCCGGAGATAGAAGTGGCAGGAGAGAGAGAGAGAGAGAGAGAGAGGAGAGAGAGAGGGGCAGCAGCGTTTGAGCCAAAATAAAACAGTTTTTAGTTGATTTTTGATATCAGCCGGTCAGATAAAAAAAAAACACAGATACCGGTATATGTCAAAATTCCAAATATCGGCGCCAATAATCGGTCGACCTCTAGTAGAAATACAATTGAAACAAAATTGGTACCGGATATATAGAAATACACAACCAGGTATTGCATTGTTTCAAATTTGTAAGAACTCGTGCTTTCAGGGTTTTATACATGTCATTTAAGGAATTATTTATATTTTACAAATCTCATACATTTTTATTAGATTATGTTACAACTGTAATTTAATTTAGGTGGATATTTCATTCATAAATAGGGTTAGACTATAATATTTCTTGCTGTTTTAGTTTGAAAGCCAAAAAAACACAACTAATTAAGCATGATTTAAAGTTGGGTGAAACCAGTGAGCCTTATGATTTTTCAAGCACACATTATTGTGGCCTAATATGTACTTCACCAAAGACACTGAGTGATTTGAAACCCTGCTATGAATTAAAACACTATTTTAATGTAAAAAATAACATTGCACGTGATGTTCAGGACTGATGCAACAGTTGCAAAATAAATCAGTTTTCTAAAGTAGAATTTTTTACATTAAATAGGATAAGAAGAGATTGGGGGCTGTTTTCAGAAAGCTGCCGAGTACAAAGAGTTGCTTCTAGTGTTGAAATTCTAAGAATATCCCACTAATAAATTTAAACTAGTTCCTGGTAAAGATAAAGGTCATTGATAGGGGTCTTAACCATTGAAAGACAAAGATGGGGAAGTACTATTCTGGAAACATCAACTGAGTTAATGAAATGTCGCAGATCAGATCATGCAGGGATGACGTTTATGGTCGACCACAGAAGTCACACCATTTCATGAAAGCTCGGACTTTATTCTCCAAACTACCAACGGGATCAATAAATGTAACAAATATCAAACTACTAGAAACTCACGAAAAGTCTTACTCATAGGTCGGTCTGTGTGTCTTCATTTTCCTGACCACGTTTAATGTTTTGCACCATGTTTCAGTAGAGACATGATGCTCATAATAACTGAACAACTGGAGTAAAAACCAAATGAAACTGAAACATGAGTTGTCATTTCCTCAAAATTAAACTACTACCTCTACAGAGTAAAGCTGGTCAGAAACATTTACAATCGATGGAGCCGTTTTGCATCAGCATTCAAACCTGTTCTGTCTGGAGCTGCAGAAATACGTCAGCAATTTAAAAGATGATGAAAAAAGAATGAAAAAAGATGAAAAAAGAAATTCAAACATGTACATAACACAATACAGTATTTTCCTGAATTGTAGGATTTAAATGTAAAATATAATGAGACGTCTGACTAGTGGAGTGAACAAAATAATCAAGTAAATGAACAAAAATATCCACAAAATGAATGAAACTGAACAAATAACCAAGAAAATGAGCAAAAATTAGTAAAATAATCAAGAAGGTGAACACAGTGATCCAGACAATGGTCCAAAATGAACAAATATTAAACAAAAATGAGCAGAATGATCCAAAAATTAACAAATTGTGTAAGAAAATGGACAAAATGATTCAGACAATTAACAAATTTAATAAAATTGAGCAAAATTATTCAGACAATGAACAGAATTAACAAAATATTAAACAAAAATGAAGAAATTCACCCAAAAGCTAACACAATAATCAAGAACATCAACATAATTAAGAAAATATCCAACAAAAATGAACAAAATGGTCCAAAAATGAATAACATAAACAAGAAAATGGTCAAAATGAATCAGACAATGAACAGAATTAACAAAATATTGAACAGAAACGAACAAAAGGTTCTTAATGCACTAATAGAGCTTGATCCCACATTTCCCACAATGCAACTGACCTGTTCCTCTTGTCTGTTAAATGCCCAGTCCGTCAGGTTTTCGGTATAAAATATACAGTATTAAATATATAAATGACAGTGAATATATTTACTGTCAGCAAACCGAAACCATGCAATTTCCAAGATGTTACACTGTCTGTAAGACTTGCAAAAGTGTTCTTAGACTGAAAATAATTTATTGCCTGCTATGTTTTAGGTTAAATACTGTTACCTGTGCAGTGAATGTCTTATCACAGTGTGGTCATGTGAGGACAGAGGACGCCTTTTTATCTGAATGAGGAAACGAATGACTCAGATACAGAACAAGCACGGTGAATATTGAGGGAGTGGTCGGTATATTGGTTAAATGCTGTGGTTGAAGGATTTGAAGGATGACTATAGGACCATAGGACTGACAAATGTGCAAGTGACTGCAGTATAAGACATATTCATGATATTCAATCAAATGTCCACCTAACTAAGTCATATACAATCAAATTTTGTCAGGGGTGATTCTGCACTTTTGACATATACATATCATGTGACTGATTTGGGTTCAAATCAAATCTCTGACGCATTAATTGCAAAATTCTTTGCTGATACCAATATTTAAAATGACAATTAGGCAATAGCTGATAGTCTATTTGTTGTATTTGTCTAGTTGATGTGTATTTGTTTTTATTGTTATTTATCCTCACTTTTGTGCCAGTGAAACAAATAAATCTTCATTTATACATAAATAAAATATGTTAATCGTCTGTGTTTTAAAGTCAATTTGAAAATTAGATTATAAAAGTGTTTACTTTAACAAAACCATCAATATATGACAATACCTTTTGTGAAATGACATCTTACACTATGTGGAAAAAAAGTGTAAACCTATAGCAATCCTTATCATATCTGACCTGTTCATAAGCATTAAAGTGAGGAACAAAATAATCAATAAAATGGACAACACAATAAGCATAATAAACAGAAATGGTCAAAATGAATAAAATAATCAAGAAATTGAAGAAAAAAATGTTACAAAAGCACAGAACAGTTTTTTTTATAGTTATTGTGCTCATTCATTTGTTCATTTTTGTTCATTGATTTCCTTGTTCCATGGTTAATTTAGCCCTAACTCAACCATATACAAGCTGATGCTCCATGGCTGTGTTATAACAATTATAGTGTAATAATATATAATGTAGATTACACAGACAGTAACACTTTTATGTATTCAGTGAATCACACAATTAGACCACAGAGCTCCTCTCACATTAGCACACATTTGAAATCCATTTCAATTACAATATGAAGGATTTTTTTTTTTTAACTTTTAGTGACATGTGTTATTAGCAACTGGACTGTGATATTCTATATGAAACCGACCTTGAGCAGAAGTTGGAGACTGATGGGAATTTAACATCTGCTCTCTTTATCCTGCTTTTGTTATTGTCACATTGAAGCTTACATTGTTTGATATGAATATGACTATAACGGTACTATAAAACAGGTTTTATAGTACCGTTCTACTGCTGAGGAAAACTAATGTCTCTGTCCATAAAACCTCAAATGTTCAGATAACAGAGTACAAAAACATTTGTCAAAGATAAAGTGTACATGAGCTGCTCACATTCATCTAAGAGTCTGAAATATATTCTGAGACAGTGGTTGGACCATCAGGACGGTAATCCAACAAACCTGCAATAAGGGGATTATTTTTTGGAATCAAATGTTCAGAAATGTGCAGGTTTAGAGAATTTATCAAACGTGAGATGTGTTGGAAAATAAGCTACTACATTTCTTTTAGCTTAAAAGTCATAACTTTAAAATACAGCTGTAGGATAGCATGTTAGCTTTCTAGTGATACTTGCATGTTTTCTTGATGTACAAGGTAGTTAGCTTTGGGACACCTTAACACTGGTAAATTAACCTTATTTTTTTTAGTTTAAAAATAATGTAAATATCACAATGTTCATATGTTCTCATTCCCAGCACATCAAATATCACTATTATATCAAAGCCATTTGCCTTCGGTGCAGACACCTGATACACAGAGTTTTCAGTTCACTGTATTAACTTATTTGAGGCAATATTCAACAATAAGACTAAAATTTCCTTAGACAACAGAACTGGATGATATCAGCAGGTGATGTTATTAATTACCTCCACCAAGGAGGTAATGTGATCACGTTGGTTGTCTGTTGATTAGCACGGTTACACAAAAACTACTGGATGGATTTTGTTGAAATTTGCACCAGAGGCATGAACCCATTAAATTTTGGAGATGATCTGGGTCAGAATGAGGATTCTGAATCAATTTTTCACTCTTTTTGACATTGTGAGATATGGCCATTCATCAAAATCCATCCAGTAGTTTTTCCCTCTAGTTGTGAAAAGTGCTTAGTGTGAGGAGGCTGGGGGGGATGCGGCAGCACAACACGGTTGGTGGATCAGGGTCCTGTATGTCCTGGTTCGTGATGTGCTTTTGTGTGTTTAGTGTCTAACCCTATCCCTAACCCACTTTGCCTAAACGTGGTGAAACTGTCGCTGTCATCCTGATCGTGTCCATTTGAAGCGATGCACATTTTGCATCTCAGACACATGCCATAATGGTCATGACAAAACAGCAGGAGGTTCTGTTGGGTTTGCTCTCTCCGTATAGACTTGAGGTTTCAGTCTTGAATTGTGAAGCACCTAGAAATGATCTTGGATAACGGCTGGCTCTATATAAATACAATTGAATTCAAGTGAAACAACTACTGACAAAGGTATTGTTTCTTCACATTTGCTGCATATTACTTGAGTTCTTGTCAACATGGGTCATACGTTACCTTCATTTTCGCTGGTTTACGTGTCCTCTGCCACTGCTTTATTCTGTATGTAGACGAGTTGAGCTTCGTGTTCAGTATCACAGTAGAGATGAGGATAAAGTGGCTAATGTGAGATATGTGACAATAAAATGTAGTAGAGACCTCTGGCATAGATATAACCCTTTTTATTCAGCTTATTCCTATGTGTCCAGGCATTTATCTGACTGGTCTAATGCACAATGAGTGAATGCATGGCACATGTAAACAAAAGTTTATCTTATTCACTGTGTTTCAGTTCTTTTGTATTGTGTTTATGCCCCACATACTGCTGACTCATCTCAGGAAACCAGAATGAACACTTTAGCATCCGTGTGTGTCTGCTCTATAAGCATCATCACAATAAAACACTAGTGTTATGTGAAGTGTTTTTCTTGAGCTAGTCTTCGTTACTGTTACACACCAAACGCGTCCGTGTGCTGCACTGAATAAGCATGAAGGCTTGTGACTGTCAGCAAACAGAGAGGAGCTTTCACACAAACCACATCATGCACCAGATGACATGGTCCAAACTGTTTTCAGTAATGAATTTCCCCAACAGAAGTTGACTTGAGGCAGATTGGTGCCTTTGTTGTATAAATCCAATGTAAACATTATCTGATATTATGTGTGTGTTTTAAGAAGAGGGTTTGAACTGTTGTACAGAGATGAAGTAAAACCACAGAAACAAGTGAGATCTTAAACCTCATGTTCCTGAAACCTGCAGCATGAGCTCTGGTTAAACAGACAACGTTGAATTTTAAGCAATAACACAAATTGGAAAGCAAGAAATCCTCTCTATGTAGTTAATTATATTGACTGTATTGGGAAATTCCAAGCTCTTCTGTTTGTACTAAATGGAAAATGGGAGGATCTACAGAAATATAGATAGTGCCGTCAGTGCTTTTAAACAGCAGTTCACTGTGGACATTCTGGGGTTTCACCACACGCAGAGCAAACAGCAGCATTATGTTGTGAAAGCAAAGTGGCAGAACATGAACACCACAAATGTGCAGATGATGTGGCTCAAAGGCCAGTCACAGCACTTTTCCTGTGCATAATGTTGCCACATTTTGTTTCTTATGCCAGAGAGGTAATGCCTCCACCTGCATCTGGTGGTTAGATTTTCTGCCTTTGAAAACCTACTGTACCATACAAGTAGGAGTGGGAAATGGTCCAACAATGAAGCCATTTCATTTTGAAACACGTGCATGAACAGGGTGAGGCTGGAATTTTTGTCAGTTATTCAAACATCTCAAATAGGGAATTTGATTAAGATAGAGTCCACAATGCTTTTATGTGTTTGTTTCACTATATAATAGTTTAATAGTAATAATAGATGCTTAAGCCATAACAGTATGTCACTTATTTCTACATGGGGAATTTTCTAGAATTCCATCCATTCATCCATACATTCATCCCTCCTGGTTGCTGAGTTTCAAATTTACTTTTGCAGATTTCACTGATTTCATAATACAAAAGCAATATGATGCCCTCAACATTTCCTTTAAACACAGGAAAAACCCCATTTGCGCTTTTGACAACATTATTAGACTTTTTTTTAGGTATGAATAAAGGTATGCCTTACATTTTGTCTGCCCTTTGGTGTACCTTCAGTACAAATATGTAAAAGACACTGACTGAGAGGCTTCAGACCTTCGTTGAGGTATTCCCTGACATGAAGGAGGATTTTGCAACACTGTGATAATACGTGGCAACTGTTACTACATAACAACTGCTACATTCAGAGTGTTGTTGCAAGTGGTACAGAAAATGTACTGTATGTACGTCAGCTAATTTGATAGTTAAAGTAGAGCTGGAGTTTTTCACGGAGGGAGTTGAGAGAGGCCTTGTGACACAGTAGGAACATTGACTTTGTGGTGTTTTTGGATCAGAGAGAAAGAGGCTACAACAGCAAAACAGTAACGATAATGAGTAACCTGAGCAACAGGGCAGGTATGTGCAGAATACTGAGCTCGGCTGTGGTGGTTATGGCTGCGGGAGGAGGAGCAGCGTGTGGTGGCAGGAAACTCTGAGGCTGAACCTAACCGAACCACAGACGGCCAAACAGAACAGTTTCCTACTATGAGCACAAAGTATGAAAATATTGGTGTAACATATTGATGTAAAATAAGCACATCCTTACAGCAAATGAGGTTCTGAAAGGTATTTTATTTACGTGGATGTTAACACAAAATGTCCAGTGGGCAGCTATAACCGACCGGTGTAACGTGCAGTGTAGGTGTGGTGAGTCTGTAGCAGCCAGGTGTCATTTGCACACAGGTTACGCACTGTGTCAACATAGTGGATTTGTCTGGCGGCGTTGCAGGGAGTTAAAGGAAAACTCCACCAAATTAATATCAAAATCACTGTGTTGACAAAAATCTCCCTGCATCCTTGAGTCAAATTGAGCATTTCTGGCAAATTTTACAACATTTTGTCAATTCCTGAGGTACTGCATTATTTTATGGCTTTCATGCCTTTTTTGATAATGTGAAGATAGCAGGGGAGTGACATAGAGCAAAGGGCCTTGGATTACAGCCACACCCAGGGCACTGCAATAAGACCTGAGCCTATATAGTATATGTTTTACCAGTTTAACCACCAGAGCACCTATGATGTCACTATTTAGGTGCTCCAACTGACTCATGCTATTGTAGAGAAAGGCGCTCCAGATGAGGTGTGGGACCTCTATGTTGTGAATTATAATGTTGGAGACTGCTTCTGTTTATTTGCTGACAAATTAGTGCATTAATGCGGTGCACTCAAACCTAGTTCACGTCTAAACAAACACACAATAACACTAGCTAGTCATAGCTGAAACCCAGCTAGTACATAATGAATTCAAAGTATTACAAAACAATATTGCATTAAGTTAAAGTACATGGGTGAGCATGAAGGAATTAACATACAATATGGTAACAACAATGTTGAGGTCAAAATTAGTAGCCCCCCCATGACAATGTGATTCTTTTCTAAATGTTTCCCATGCTGCTCACTCCAGTTCAGATACCTGGAGTGAGAAAAATCCAGAAATCGTCCTTCTTCTCAGATCTAAACTCATTTCTTTTGTTTCTGTCATGATGCTTTTACAAGTGATGCCTCAAATCCTTTCTGAAGCGAATATTGGACAAATGTTCAGTTTTAGATTCAGTTCACACACTTAGATCATTAGTCGGTGGTGATTTATGCTATGCCTGAATAAAAAGGTCAGTTCTAATGGGGGTTAATAATATTGACATTGGTTATTTTTGTTTCTTAAAATAATAGTTTGTGATTGGTGCAATATTTTTGATAATATTGGCAAAAATGTCAATGTGAAAATGTTAAAGAAAGTGAAATATTGATCCAGTATCTGCATCCTGATCCGGATCACATCTAGTATCTAATGGGTTCATCCTTCGTCCAAAAGCTAATTGTGGGGTAAATTTCATCAAAGTCTGCTCAGTAGTTTTTGCGTGATCCTGCTCACAAACAGACAAATGGACAGATGAACCAACATGAATACATAACCTCCTTGGCAGAGATAAAAACTAGGGCTGTCAAAATTAATGCGTTAATCTCAATTAATTAATTTGCATGATTAATTACATTTTGAATTTTTTAACGCAATTAACGCAAATAATTCAACATCCACAATTTACACCCATTGACTTGACTTGAGTAAAATAAATGGTCACCTTCATGACATCAGAAACACGTTATGTTATGTCATTGTCATGATACAAACATGATTAACGTTATGTTATAATGTTTTACTTTTTAAATATTAGGATATTATTAGATTAGTGTCATGTGAAACTATCATTACATGACATTTGTATCAAGGGAAAAGTGATGAAATCTTATGTTACATTTGACCCACCTCACTGCCAACGTCGTCAGTATTTACTGCTTCAAAGTCAATTTAAATGGAAAAATATAAGTCTTTACACAATTTGAAACAAATTATATTAGTTACTGATGAACAAAATGAACCAAGAGTAAAAAAGCAACAACATCTCAGCAGAACATTACAGAGGTTCTGTTCAGTTCTACAAAGCAGGTGGGATTTTCTTTAGTTACACACGTTTAAATTAGGTTTTGCAGACCAGACTCTATTCAGTATTTTCACATGGAATTTATTAGATTTTTGATTTGAATTTATTTGCACATTAAAAGAAGAAGAATAACCTATTCACAGGATTCACAGTTTATGATTCAATTACTCTGGAAAAAGAGAGGAATGTGGGATGATGATAATTATGCTGCCGTTCCACAGTTACCCAACAATCATTGCAGTTATAGAACACACTTTTTCATGCTGGCAAAGTCATCGGGATCATGGAAGCAGCTCACCTATACTGTTTAGTTTGTTGATATGCACTGCCAGGAGAGAGCTGCAGAAGAAGGGTGTGTATTTTCAAAATTTGGCATTTTACCCCATCTGCAGCTTTAAGGCTTAATGCAGTTTACACAAAATGCACCCGTACAGTTTTCACAAATGTGAATATTAATGACAGAGATCAAAACTATTCTTTTTGCTAGAGTGTAGACGTGTTTATTTCTACTTTTAACCCTTATGTGGTATTTGGGTCAAATTGACCCTTTGTGATATATTTATAAGGAGAAGCTGGGGAAACACCAGGGAGTACGCAGAATCAGTCGTCAAGTAAAAGTAAGTAGAAGTACTCATAAATAAAAGTACTTGAGATAGTGAGTAACTTTATGGCACTGAACAGATTCATTTAATCTTTTTTAGGTGATTTTTTTTTTACTTTTTTCTTTTTGCTCCATGTCTTCATCATATTGTTCATTTTTGCATGTTAACGTGATTATTTTCTTTCTTTTTGCTTATTTTTTGGTTGATTTTGTTGTTATTGTGTTGGTTT
>JAQQAE010015653.1:0-11986 GCA_029823295.1 Pseudamia nigra
CCATTTTCCCCATATCTCCCCCAATGTTCAGACAAAACCTACACCCTTGACCTACATGCATTTTAAGCGGCTATGTTCAATAGAATTCAAAGATTGATTTCCTGCCTTTTTTGTGACTTTGTACTCCATGTCGGTATTTTAATGGAATGGTTCAATACAGCTGAATACTTAAGGCGTACATCGCTTCCAGACACCTTAAAGTCATTGATGAATTTGGATTATATCAGCTTTGAGAAGACCAACTCAAATGACTTAAAATAATACGCTAATGGCGTATGTTGTAATGCTGTATTTGTTTAAATGGAGAAACTGTATGAAGAACATCACTGTTTAAGATCCAATACAAAGCCATAGTATTCCATCCCTACCTTCTGCAGTAAAGAAAGCAGTTATCGGTCATGCAAAGTATAATGCACATTAAGGCAATTACTCTGGGATTGATTCTTAATGTACATATTTTTATTCTTCCTAATGCCTGAGGCAAGTCATCTTTCCACACCATTTACAACATTGATTCTCTTTAAGTTGCTTTTATATGCAAATAAAATCAGTATTGTAACTAAAATAGCTGAACAGTTATTGAATCAAATGAGAATTTGTGCTCAATTCATTTGGGAAATCAGTGGCTCTTTTAGAGCACTTGCGTGGAAATGGTTCTGCATTCCATATTGCAGTTAAAGGAAGCAAAACAAACTAATTTCATCACCAGTTTTCTGATGTACGTATAGCTAGACATTTAGCCCAGTGTACTGTTATAAACAAATACTGCTACATTGTGGTAAGGCTTACTAAGTATTATGCCCCTTGAGCATATGGATGGATAAGCTTATTGGCTACATAGCCAGAGCATTCAAATATATTTACTCTTTTACATGTACTTGAGTAGTTTTTCCCATAAAATGCTTCAAATCGTGAAAAAAGCACACAACCAATTAAATAAGTAAAGTAAAAAAAAGTTTAAGTTAAAAAAAAACTGAGCAAAATAATCAAGCAAAATAAATAAACTCAATAACAAAATGAGCAAAAAGAATCCTTACAGCAAAAAGAATGAACGGAAAATAAAAAAATAATCAAGAAAATTAATAAAAAGATAAACAAAGCAGTCAAGAGAACAAGCAACAAAATAAGCAAAATGGAAGAAAATTATGAAGTAAACTAAGTCAAATAAATAATATAATCAAGAAATTGAGTAAAAAGTCAACAATACA
Organism: Pseudamia nigra; assembly: GCA_029823295.1. Classification (NCBI taxonomy): domain Eukaryota; kingdom Metazoa; phylum Chordata; class Actinopteri; order Kurtiformes; family Apogonidae; genus Pseudamia; species Pseudamia nigra. Next base: position 1,209 of record JAQQAE010015653.1, read on the forward strand.
AGCAACAGTATGAGCAAAAATAATCAAAATAAGCAAAATGGTCAACAAAAATGAACAAAAACCAAAATATGCTACAAAATTGGTAAAAGTTAAATAACTGAATCAAGACCATAACAATCAAGTAAAAAATGAACAAAATAACCAACAAATATTACACTTTTTTACTTATACTCACGTACATGTTTTGATGAGTACTTCTACTTGAGTCGTTAGAATTATAAAGTAACAATACTTTTACGTCGGTACCGGTTGTGTGTACTTTACCCAACACTGCATACAGTATAACCCCTGCCTTATGCACAGTACATGTCTGCATAATATCAAACAAGTCAGCACCCAGTTTGTGTGCAGTTTTAAGGCCGGTTTTTGTTTAGAAATGTGTCATTATTTGTCTTCTATGTTGTATTTGCCCTTTTTCATTACTGCCTGTGTGGTGATAGTCAGCGGGATCAGAGGTCTGTGTTGATAACCCTGAAATATCGGCATCAGTGCATCTCAAAGACGGCCGGCTGCGGGTCAGTCAGTGATAAAGAGGCTTTGTCAAGAGCTGTTTTGGCCTGCAAAATAGAGATGATGCAATTTTAGACACAAGCGTTAATTCTCCCCTTCCATGTCGCTGAGTCCCTCAAAAGACTATCCTCTTAAAGAGCCCCTGCACCACTATACTACAACGGCTACTACAATGTCTGCACTTGTGGTTTTAAAGAGGAATATCGAAAAATAATCAATGTGCATGTGCAACTGCAGAGCCTCTCATTCACATTAGCAGTTTTAACCATCAGTTTGTTTCTATCGACCTGGTGCTTATCAATTTGGCTTGAACTGTAGCAGCGATGTGCCACAGATGTCGAAGTTGACCCAGTCATTCTCTCATGATCTCATCTCCAGCAGGAAGTGACCTCAGGGTCTCATAGAAACGCAGCCAATGAATCAGAATTTCATGCTACAGGGCATTCAGCAACAAGAGGGCCCACATGGGTTTTTTAATGAATGTTGGTGCTCTTACCTGCTACTTTAAAGACACATAGCAATGTTTTCTAGATCTATCAAATTAAGCACAGTTTTTTTCCATAATTATTGTTTTTTTGATTATGTCAACTACCAGCCCGCACGCACCTTTGTCTTTAGTTTTAATATTGTACATTAATATTGAAGACATCCCAACCGTGAAAAAAAATGTACAGATGAATATGTTTTATATTTTAGTTTGTCCTAGTAGACACATTTAGCTTTGCAGCTTTGTTCATTTGTGCCATTTCCAACCTTCTTAATGTGCTTTAGACCATCAGTTGTTTTGTGCAAAGGAAGTGTGGGTGCAGGGTCAACAGCCCTATTAGTGCTACTACAACTACTGTACAAATCCATATTATGGCAAGAAACAGGTTAAGTAAAGAGAAAAGACAGTCCATCATTACTTTAAGAGATGAAGATCACTCACTCCAAGAAATATCTAGAACTTTGAATGCGTCCCTAAGTGCAGTCACCAAAACCATCAAATGATATCTGAGGGGCTGTAAGTTTCTGAGGCTGGTAATTCTAGTACAGTATACTTATCCTCTGCAGCAGAGGTTGCTCCTCTTGAGGTTTTCTTGAGATTTTTCAAATGGCAGTGACTATGAGTACAGATTTTTCCATATCCCTAGTGAAAAGGCTATGCGTACTGACTTTTCTGTGGTAGAGACTGCCACATTCATAGTCCATAGACCCATGGTCTCTGCCCAGACCCAGTGATATGGCCCCATGGGATTGAAATAGTGTTGAAATACAACAGAATACTTTCTTTTAATTAGAATTTGAAGCCAATTTCTTGCCTCCATGATCACCCCAAAGTTCCAATTTTACAAATTGTATTGCTGGGTTAAATATTCTCTTTGGAGCCCTATTCATAGTCCGTATTAGCAGCTACGAACAGGGAAGTGGCTACACATACGGTACTTGGATATGGCACTCACATGGGATCATACCACTGGGTCTGGGCAGGGACCAGTCAGCCTGCGGGCTACGAATGTGGCAGTCTGTACCAGTGAGTGTGCATGTGTGGAAAGTCCATACACATAACCTTTTTGCTAGGGTTAATCCATACTCGTGACCACTGCTGTTTCAAGTAGACTGACCTAAATTTCTTAAAGTAATGACTGACTGTCTTTTCTTATTACTTAACTTAGTGTTTCTGTCATAAAGCTGTACAGATTTGTACAGTAGTTGTAGTAGCACTAATAAAGCTATTGACTCTGTACCCACCGTTCCTCTGCACAAGACCCTGGTGGTCTAAAACACATTAAAAGTGCAGTATACGATGTTGGGAAACTAGATACAGTAGTAGCTGACCATTTGTGGCAGGCTGATACTGTATAAATGGTTTACCAGGCAGCCTGCCAATCATCTCAGCTTACAGCTTCACAGTTGTCAAGCTAATATGTTTTCTTACCTGTATCCGAAGGTCAAAGGGTGAAGGAACCTGAAATGCAGGCTGTCTCTCCTCAGTCGGTCTGTAGCTCAATAAGCTACAGTTGCTAGCTACATAATAACTACCACTGCAAGTATTTTCAACTCTGCAAGTGAATGCATGAGCTCGTGCACCTATGAGGTTGTAAGCCATGGTGACTGGCAGGTCACTGTCTAATCATTTATAGTGGGCCGCTGCAATCAGCTACTAGCTAGTTTGCCCTCATCGCAGACTGAATAATTAAGAAGGCAAGAATTGGTACAAATTAACTCTGGACAAGGCACACCTGTGATTTGAATCATATTCCAGGTGATTACCATGAGAATCTGATGAGAGAATTCAAAGCTAAATGCAGCTATTTTGGACAATCTAAAACAGGCGTGTCAAACTCGTGCCATGGAGGGCCAAGACCCTGCAGGTTTTCTCTCCAACCAGTCACTAAAGCAGGTGATTCACTGATCATCACTCCGTCAAATTGAGGGGAGGAGCTAATCAGTGAAATCACCTGTTTTCATGACTGGTTGGAAAGAAAACCTGCAGGGTCTCGGCCCTCCATGACATGAGTTTGACACCTGTGATCTAAAACATAGGTCACTAAGGTACATGGACCACGGCCCGGGTCTGGGCCAGAACCGACATAACATGGACTTTTATTCAGTTTTGGTGGAGATTACATTTTACCAGCAACTCTTTTCTGACACTGCTTCTACACTCAGCAAAAGGGCATCCTACCTGTCAATCAGTACTCTTCTCCTTCGTGGATGTGGGCTGAAATTGGTCAAAATGAGGGCAAGAATGTCAGCCAATCACAGGCAGAGTAGGGCGGGCCTTCACTGAATAGAGGAGTGGAAAACGCATTCTGAGCGACAACAAGTTGCACTCTTGCGAATTAGTGCGAAAAGGTTCATACTGTCTTAAGACGTACTGTAGGTATATTTACCTTGACATGTTTGAAAACATGTCAAGGTAAATAAACCTACAGTACGTCTGTCTAAAAGAAAGAGTAACAGTTAATGTACTAAGTTGCACTCTTGTGAAAGCAGCAGTGACAGGGAGAGAGAAATATAAAGGAGTGAGAAGATGAGACAAAAAAGAGGTGAAATTGTGACTCATCGTGCCATGACTTGGTTGACACTGAAAACCAGACGTTTATCTGCGGAATGGCTCGAGACATTTCGTTCATCAAGTTTGAAACCGCCGTCCCGTCTGCTCTGAGACAGTGGCGTTGTTTCAAAATCTGAATGTGAAACTGTACTATGAAACTAAAAAGTTACCTGCTAACCCTCCTGCAGGTAGGCTGCAGAAAATAACCCATCTCAAAAAGTGTGCAAAGAGCTATGAATGTTGCACCCGTGTGGGATGAGACACAGATATGAGATTTCACCCCCCACACTTTTTTCTTGCACTATAATGAATTATAATGGCCCTGGCAGTGCGGTGCCTTAGCAAAACCACTCCGACCAAGTCACTACGAACGCTACATGTGGGAAAAATGCATGATTTAAATTACCATTAAAAAGTTTCAAATAAGGAATAAATAAAGCAGGTATGAAGCAGTTTATTAATGTTGTGCTATTTTATTACTGATTATCATTCCATATGATGTGTGAGGTAGATGAGGTGAGTGCTATGTGATAATTATTTTGATGTGATTTGTCATAATTCTTTTGTTACAAGAGAGAGAGAACAAGAGAATAATGAAGGGAGAAGACAGAAGAACTTTTTCCTCAAACAAGTCAAGATGCCTTCAAGTAACTAGAGACAGAGACTTGGGTATTTAACAGATAAGAAAATTAGAATGGATGGGAATGAATTACTACAAGTAGATAAAGGTAAAATTATAAATAGATCATACTGTATAAACAATGTTTAAATGTAGATTTGAAAACCAAATGATGTTTAGGAAAAATGTACACTCTATAAAATAACTTAAAATTATATGATCCTATATTTCAAAATTCAACACTGAAATCCCCAGTAATATTAATACAGTACTGAGGTGTGTACAAGTGACAAAGGGTAATAACTTGGCATGAGAATGACACAAATGTAATGTATAACTAAATTATGATGCAACTTAAACATGATGATGCTGCGGACTTGAGCATGAGGAAATTTTCTCCAGCTGGACCTCCTTGAATTATAATTGACTACCCCAATCTAACATATAAAGCATGTATAATAATGTATAATCTCTGCTGGTACACTACATCTGCCTTTTATAAAATCGACTTAAACTTAGTGCAGCAAATATATTCAAAAAGCCTTTAATGATTATTCACATGCACTTCTTTGTACAGCATGTGTACACTTATTACTCTGCAGACAGCTGTGTGAGTAGAATAGCACTGTTGCTGGAAATAACAAAAAAAAACAATCTACTAAGGAGACATACATTGGCGACTCCTTATCAACATGCCCACTTCCCTCCAATCAGGAATGCCAGTGGCTTCAAAACAGGAAGCACTAATCCACTAATAACAACCTCCCGTTTTGTCAACCTTGGAATACTCTGATAGTCTTGTGAAAGTTTTATTTTTTAATATGAGCTTCTCAATTTGATAGAACTGCAATCAGCTATAGTACATGATGGCATTTTGGGCTCAGTGAAGCTTTTTATGTATTTTTTAGTTTACATTGGAATTTTTGTCAACCTGTCAGGTACACAAAGATCACAATCACAAATCATATCGTTGAACTGCAATAATCTCTATTTAGTGTGTAGAATGATGTCTTCATTTTCTATACATGCAGCAGAGATTAAATATTGCAGACTCTCTAGTTGCCCAGAGACGCTCATTTGGTATTAGCTGTCTCATCACATTTGCTTGGCTCTATCAGCTCACATGTTAAATCCTCAAAAATTCTGTAATGGAGATAAGGAGAACTAAAAATGATTAAACACTGTACATCTTTGCATGCATGGCCTGGATGGCAAGAGGGAAAGTGGTGCTTTTGTTGACTCATTGTGCTCTTTCCTACATATTTTACATCAGTAAGGTGCAGTGTGTGTGTGTGTGTCCACGCAGACGCAAACTGTAAAAACACAGTTAAGTCACAAAGTAGAGTGCCTCTTGTGGAGATTATTCACCATGAATAAAGTTATTAGAGATAACTCACTGCTTGCGTTTTGAGTGAAACCCTACTGAAAGCTGCAGGCTCTCTCTCTCTCTCTCTGGACTTGTGTGTTTTTTTGTGCGTGTCACTGTGCATGTGTGCGTACACTCCTCTCAGTTATTCTTGCATACTTAACAGAACTCTGACCTAGTTTGCTGGACAACTACAGTAAGTGGGTTTCTCTGTTTTAGTAACCTTGTATCCTATAAGCCCTCCGCCTTGTCATTTGAAAGGAAACTAAGTGGGCCTCTGGATGCATTTGTGCTGTAATGGTGCAATGGAGGAATATTCAGAGAGCATCACGAGTATTAATATTGCTGTTTGGTTTTGTGTGTGACTGTGTTTTTGTGTGTGACTGTGGCTCTGATGCCCGGGCTTCAGGCGATGCGGTGCCCTGCTGAGGCCCAGGGACACCATTCTGCTCTACTACCCTCCCCGAGCAGCCCAGGACCCAGCATCAAGCGCAGATACTCCAGGCATCAATGTGAGCTTTTTGTTTGACAACCCAGGAGTGACCGCTTTGATTTAGTTTCAACACACCTCAGATGGACCTGTAGAACTGCAAGCATTACGGCAGAAGGTTGGCCAGCTTCCAAGGCAATATGTTCAAGACGATGAATGTTATTCTGTTCACCATTCGATTATGTCTACATGGATTATTCATGCTTTCATAAGCCATGCACAGTGCTCGGGGGGCTGAGCACATGGCTGTCCAACATTTCCATTTATTATAATAACATTTTTATTATGTAAGACATGTTTGTATGGGATGTGGAGCTGAAATGGTCAAATGGCTGCTCTTTGCACACATTTGAGTTTCAGTGTTACAGTGGGTTACAAAGGCTTGGAAAGGTCTAATGTACATTTCCTGGGAAAGTAATCATAAAAAATGCATTACTTCTTCTCTCGCTGAACATGTGAAAGTCCATATGTCCTCAGCAGCCTCAGTGTCTTATTCTTCATGCTTTGTTGATGTCACTATAGGTGGAAAGGTGAATGGCTGAATGGTGGATGGTTGAATGGCTATTCAACAGGTCAGGTGATCTTTCTGTGTAAATATTTTCTCAACCAATTCAACACTTCTAGTGTCTGTGGTTTTCTTGTGGTAGCATTTCACAGATTTGTGGCTCCTCTTTTTACTGATTTATTACCTCTGCCAAGAAGGTGATCTTTTTGTCTGCATTAGTTTATTCATCTGCTTATTTGCTTGTTCACAACATCACTAAAAAGTTCTGACATTTGGATGAAATGTTCAGGATAGGTCAGAAATGGCATAAAGCCTCATCAATTAGATTGTGATAGTGATCTGGATCATCGTCTGGATCCAGAAGATTTTAAAGGATTCTTCACCATTGCGAGATAAGACCAAATTCAACATTTTTACTTGTAACGCTTCAAATAACACCCAGAAAATTTAGCCAAAAAACATACTTTCAACATCTATGGAGCAAGATACAGAAGAAAACCACCATTCTGGATTTTTTTTTTTTTTTTTTTGTGAATTGCTATTAAACTAACAGTGATATGTATGTGATTCTTAATGCTAATGGAAGGTTTTCATGGTCAAAGAATCCAACAATGAAGGTCAAATAAATGTAAGAATATTACTTTATTACAATAAAGTAATAAAGAATATTACAATAACTCTATGGGGGAAATGAGCAAAGGTTCACATACTGTAATGATAATGGTAGGTGTTCACTATGAAGAGAAACTGAGCTGCCTTAGCAGAGGTCTGTGCTCTCTGAGTGCTTTCTAGTTTGCAGTACGTCAGAAGTTGTCAGTTTTTATGCATCTGAAAGTTGTTGACACATTTCATCATCATGACTTTAATTCATTAATCAGTGTTAAATGTGTGCATGTACATTTTTAGGTGTGTGTACAGTATGTATGTCTATCAAGCAGCTCGAGGTATAGAAACACCTTCAAAGTGGCAGATGGTTGGCATAAACCTGACAAATTCTCCTTCTCCACTCCATGAACACACCACCCACACGGCTGCCGACTCTCCCACGTATTTACTTTCCTCACCGGACCTACACTATTTGCTGAGAGTGCTCTGTCTCTTCACTTCCAGAGTCTTCCTCAAATTACCTTTACAACATAGTCTGTACGGCCCATTGACATCAGTGGCTTCTGAATTCCAGCTTATGCAACGGATATTTGTCTCAGTATCCTTGCAGTCTCATTATGTGCCATACTGCTAATCTAAGAGGAAATACCAGTGTCTGAAAACAAACAAAAGAGCAAGACACTCTGATGGCTTTAAATTAATGTATGAAGATACTGCAAATCCATCTCTTTGAAGTCTGGGTCATGACAACCATGTGACTTGTGGTCATTGAAAAAATGCTCATTTCTGTTTTAACATCAAAGATAATTACTTTTTAGCAGCATTTTGGTTTGTGTACATTCCAAGAATCACAAACACTCCAATATGCCAAAAATACACACTAAAACTTTTTGCAAACACAGGTCTCGTACTGTCGAGAAAGTTTGATGGCTTACAGCTTATCAGGAGAGCCTCAGACACATACTGGCCTCTATGTCTCACAGGTTGTCCACGAATGCTTCCTACCGAGCATTGATAACCAACTGTAGCCATTTCACATCCCTCTACATGTCAGTGCTGGAGCTCCTGTCCTATCTGTGCTTTTGGGCCTCTATTAGCGTCCCTCAGCTGCCACAGTCTCTCTTGGATCTCTTTGGCAAACCGCTACCTGGAGCCAGATAGACAGTGACGAGCTCTCAGCTGCATTGCAGAGCTCTGGGCTGCACACTCAGCATCGAATACATATGACAGTCTTTGCCCAAAAGGTCTTTATTAGAGCAAATGATAGAGCTTTAGAGATATTTTAGAGGCTTTCGGAGTGCTGCAGCAAAACTGTGCCAATGTTTAGTGCATTGCTTGAGTTATTTTTGTCTCCTTTTGTCATGTAATCAGCAATCTGCAGTCACACTTATCCTAATGCATCATGCCAGAATCTTTCTCTCTCTTTCTTTCACCATTTCTCTTTTGCATGCACGTGTATGCGCACATTTCCTGCCCCCTCGCTCAGTGAGCAGAGCCGTTTTCCAAGAGCCTGGCTCTGATTAGATCCATTGGTACATGCTTTGACCCAGTTCCCATGGCTATACACTCACTTCTTGGCACTGAGGCCAGGGATGCTAATAATTGACATCATTAAACTTCAGCTTTCTGTTGTTGTAGACAATGTATGGAGTATGCAGAAACAACTAATAGCTAGCTACAGAAGCTTCTGTTTGTTTTTGTGTTGCAATGGCAGCCCTACTGTACAAACATATTTAACAGATGTAGTGATGAGGGACACATGATAGGCACATTTGCACAAGGCACAAGTGCAGCAGATGTTTTTTATTTGTCATACAGCTAATCAGATTACAAGACAAGGTCCTTTCTATTCTCTTGTTTTTAAATAAATGATACAAATAGCTATTATTTAACATTGACATTCACATGGCTGGTCCACAATAGCCGGAAGAGATTGTGCAGACAGGAAGGGGAAGCATGGACAGAGTGTACTTCCACTGTATGCCACTGGGTAGTGGCTGAGGGTCTGCAGGTCTAGTTTGGAGTCATTTTAAGAGTTTAGACCGCCTGCCTGTGCAATTATAGTCTGATTTGGCTGCCTGTTTGACAAGGAAGATTGACTCTGATTAGGTATTCCTTGAAGGTCCTGGACGGCTGATGTACATGTGCTATGTTGCATCTAGAGGTGGGTAGAGTACACAGGAACAGTACTCAAGTAAAAGTATTGTTTCGATATAATTCTAGTGACTCAAGTAGAAGTACTCAAAAACATAAGTACGTAAGTACACGTAAAAAAGTATCTCATACAAAACTACTCAAGTAGTGAATAACTTCATAAATTCTATCCACTAATCCCAACCGGTCAAAGCAGATGTCCGCCTACCCACAGCCATTTGTTCTACTGGAGGTTTTTTTCTTCCACTAAATGAAATAGATGTCTACAGAAGAGACCTAATTCATCTTTTCTCCAGGATCATTAATTGCCTGACAGACTTTTTGGGAAATACCATTGCTGAAAAATATGTGAAGTCTATATATAAAACGATGCCATGAACTATTTTCGGTGGTTTCCTCAGTGCAGAATTCATGGCTCGCTCACTGATCCAGATGAGTAGTTCTATCTGCTTTATTGCCTGTGCTGCCCTGCCCTTTCCCTCAATCTTTGGCTTTATCCCCAGCCTGCTCAATTCACAGTAGGGTGTGATGCTCCTCCGTGGAAACTGGCATATTCGAATCAGTGTCCTTTACACAATGCTGCCCTGCTCATTTCAGTCACACTGGTGCTGGAACACTTCAGTGAAGACACAGCAGCACGAGGACTTTGCCAAACCAAGAATAACAAGAATATGTGTTGTCTAACATCACATTTCAAAGACACAAACACAGAGGTATATGTATATATATATATATATATATATATATGTATGTATATATATATATATATATATACACACATTCCAAAGTTACAGGTGCATAATATTTTGCAAGAACACTGGCACTTTGATGATGTGCAAAAAGTCAGTAACAGACTTTTCATCTGCTGCAAAACTGGGAGCACCAGATGGAGCTGGCAGAGTGCTTTGAAATAAAATACATCAGAGTTTTAAAACTTTTTTCTTTATATCGCATTTCTTCATGTGTTTTACTGTACATAGAAGATTTTAATATTGTGCTTTAAACAGACCTGGTTAGTGTAGATGTCTGTGAGAAGCACCTTTTGATAGAAAACAAAGCAGGGTGACAGTGGATAAATTGTGTTCTGTTTTCTGCCTTTACCAGTTCATTACAGCAAACAAATGTTGAAACAAATGGGTAATGATGATATTCTCCATAATCTGTTGAAAATTGCTGTTTGGCCTGTGACATCCTAACTGTTCTGACCTTTTATTTTTACAGGGCGGAAAAAACAGAGGTGTTGAATGAGGACCTTCTGCAGGTGAGCTTTGGTGGAAGACTGTTAATGACAGCATTTAGCCCTGTCTGTGTACACTACTGTACTGTCATACACTGTCTGGCCAAAAAAGAGGTCACCAACTGGATTTAACTAAGCAAATAGGTACGAGCCTCCCATTGGATAATTTCTTTTTCAAGTGATATAAGGATAGTGGGGAACCATCATCTTCGAAGAAAAAATGTGGTTGGAAAAAAATCTTGAATGATCAT
>JAQQAE010015654.1:0-11986 GCA_029823295.1 Pseudamia nigra
GATGGGAGTTAATTAATTTTAAATGAAAACTACATTTTAATTGTCGATAATTTACACACAGGTTATATATGTTTTTTAGGACAAAGGTTTGAAGAAAAAAAAAAAAAAAATTTCCAAAAGGGCACTCATGGCAAAAGGGCAGGTGCTTCAGCACCACCAGGGGTCTATCTGTACACGTCCCTGTATATAAGGCTGCCACTTTTCATTTGGCAGACTGCTGCTGACCATGTAACCTGCCATGCTCTTGTATTTGTTTTTGTATTTCTGGGATGGTGAATAAACACCTTGGATGATTTTGCCTACAACTAGAGCCTCAAGCATCCTCACTGAAGCCAGCTGCAAACAGTTCATTCTGACAGAAGGAAAGGACTTGGGCTAAGGAAAAACCTACTCGCTTTGGCTTGTGGGTAATGTATGGATTTTTAATGGGTGAGGTGATAGTGTGGTGGTTAGGTCATGTGTTACCATACACAGAGTTCAATCCTGGGGGAGTTCACAGTATTTGGGCATGTTTGCATGTTCACCTTGTGTCCACTTTGGTGGATTAAAATCCCACCAAATATATATATTTTTTTATATATTCAACTGTTGCACAGTAACAAGTAGGGCCAGCGACTTGAATCTACCACCAAAGCTGAGTTCGAGCTCTGCTTATCAATGTCACTGTTCACTCACCAGCCAATGAAAATTGAAAAGAGGCAGGACCTATAGAAAATCAACAGTGTAAACTTCTCTGCACTGGGATGGAGGAGAAACTGACTGACAACTTGATTCACAATCTCAATATTGAAGGATTTCCATAAAATTTTATAGCAACTTCAAAATAGTCCACAACATCAATTACAGTTTGACAACATAACTGCGTAAAAAGGATATTTTAACATGTTGCTCTAATGCTGCAATGGATGCAACTCTGATTCACCCATTATGTTAAGAATGTGAGTATCCCCGTAAACAATAAACTTAGAAGTGCCTTGTGTTTAAGCATGTCATTAAATTAAAAGTACTTTCACAGGCTGTTCTCAGTGCTCTACCTCCCTCTGCACCATGGGTGTTCACAGGGCTAATGATGCTGACAGATGAAGCGGGCACTGACTGAGGGCATTTCTGAAATCAACTAGGCATCATCTTGATTCAGATTTTAAGTTTAAACAACCACAGTCTCACCTGAAAAAAATCTCAAACCAACATTTTGTGACCTACAAGGAGCTTCAAAATGTGTACAGTAACTCACTATTAATGTGTTTGTAACTGTAGCAACAATATGGGATAAGCTGTAGCATTCAGAAAGTAAGGTTGAGGGTGCTACCAGCACTAAAGATGCCCCCTGTGATCTCAGGCCCATAATTGGGAGTAAATTAATGGTTTTAGTGTATCTATGTTATTTTTAATGTATATTCAGTTGAAAAATGACAGTATGGATCCATAGAGAGTGCACAATGGGCCTGTGCGATTCATTTTTGTTTGCTTTTTTAATTGTATTTAAGTGATTTCCTTTAACTGAATCTTTCAGTTTTTATCATGATGTTTGTAGTTATATTAAGCTTTGCATAAGTGCAGAGGATTTTTTATGTCACTTCAGTAATAATTTAAATCTTCTGGGGATAGATTTAATTTATAAGTCATTACCTTCATGTTATTTTGTGTAAGAAAAAACAAAGTCTCTGTCTATCTGCAAGTTCACTGTATCGGACGCAGGATGAGAAAACCAATAACATCATATTTATTTAATTTATTCATGTATTTCTAATCATCACATGTAAGATTACAAAAGCACAGTTCTGGACCCTCTCTTAACGTGCTATAAGAACAGAAGACCCTATTTCACTGATAACCAAAGCTTTTTATACAAATCCAGGGAAAAGACCTCCTTTTGTGAGTGTGCCTCACTTAACAAATGAATGTTTTTTTAACCTCTATTAATTATTACCCTCCTTAATTATTATCTGGTGATTGCATCAAGTGGCGTCTTGCTCCTGGACGTTCTGTGGAGTCTTTAAACGTCCTGACAATGAATATATTACCCCCCGAAACTTGTGTAAATACCTCTACTGTACATTGTCTAAGATTATTACGTTGCATTCTGTAGCTAAGATCAACAACCTAAGTAACCAATGTCCATTTTTGTCCTGTTGAAGTAAAATTCAGAAAAAATCCTGCACACTGTTAAACTTGCAACCGTGAAGATTCATTTTAAATCATGCAACAATTCGGCAGTGGGCCTTCATCAGGCAAATAGCTACATGGGTGCATGTCAGCCATCTTAAATAGGGTGTGGTCTACCCTCGTGTGACAGGTGAAATTTAAAAAAAGATTTTTACTTTTGCATTTTTGCTGATTGCACCCATGCAGCTAACCACCTGATAAAGGCCCAGTGCCGAAATGTTGCATGATTTAAATTGACATGGCATTGTGCACCTTTTTCTAGAGATAAATGTGTGACGTGCCCATTCTTCAGTGTCCTGTTGAGGTGACATGCCTGTGGTTAGTTCTTACGCAACAAAGAAAGCTGCAATCGGCAAAGTTAGCATGCAGTTGCAGCATTCTACATTCTAATAATCTCCGATTTCATAAATATTCCTTATACTTGCAAATTTGTTCCAACTGGACTGATGTGGTTTCTGGGAGATGTTTCGCCATTCATCCAAGCAGCTTGACTTTCTGTCACACACTGTCTCAGATGAAACCCTAAGGGTCAGAATTTAAAATTCCAGATCTCCCCATTTGACCAGTTAAAACTGAAGAAGCTACTTGATGATGAAAGATCTTAAAGAAAACACCTGGACGTCTGAGAACCTTCACCTTCCCATTACATACACTTCATTATCTTGAGTTGGATTATTTATCTATGTTTGACTGATAAAATGTGAAAATTAACAGTGAATATTAAATAGTAAATTAACCCGCCATTAGTGGATTTATATTCTCTCAATGAAGACAGATATGCCAGTCCACTAGAAGTGCAGAAGTAATGCAATATCATTTAAAAACTGCAATGAAAAGGTTTCTCTTGCCACAATAAAAATCTTTCATGCAAATATTTTCTTCACAATATGCTGGGGGTTTGTTTTCTTTGAAAAAGCATTTATCTGTGATTAAAATCTGGTTGTGAGCATAACACCTGTAGGTCAGTTTACCAGTGAAAATCACTGCTGATGAGAGGACTCTTGGATCATCCTTCTACAAAGAATCACTTCAGAACTTTACGTTGCTGAAAATGATTGAAAGCAGCTGGATGTCCCATGTTATGATATACAGTATATTTGAGAAAGATAGCAATAATTATCTTGGTTATTTTGTTGATTATTTTGTTCATGTTTGTTTCTTTTGAGGAATGTTTTGTGGTATTGTTGATTTTCTCAAACCCACAGTTTCATTTACTAACACTTCCTTGTAATCTTTTTTTCAGTTTTATTTTCTTGATTACATTGTTGGCTCAATTTGTGAGGGCTTTTCTGTTCATTTGTTCTTTATTTTGAAGACTATTTTCATTTTTTGTTAATAATGTTTTCATAGATGCTCATTACTTATTTGGAAATGCCACTTTCTTCTTTTGGGCACTGAGCTGAATAAAACTGGGATCCCCTTGAGTAAAGACAAATGGATAGTTGAATTTAACAATGAATGTCACTGACCACGCTTCTTTTCTCTTGCAGTGGGTTTTTTTTTAAGTAACTTTTTTCCCTCATACTTTGCTTACTTTTTTCTAAAGACTGTTTTGTTGATGTCCCTGCTGACATTTCAAGGTCTGTATAACCAGAGTGGAGCACTGTGTACCTGAGGTAGAAAGACAAAGGTGAACAAAGCCAGCATAAAGTATGAGACACATGAGAATCCCTGATTGACAGCAACCCATTATTTTAAGAGAAGTGATTGACTGAGTTTAAAGAAGGGGAAAAAGAGCAAATGAGTGTGCATCAGACTGGGCAGACGCAGAGATTCTCTGGATGCACACAATGGGGGCAGAGGTGATGAATGTACAGTATTAAATACCAAGTATTACACATGATAGGATGAATTCATGCTTTCATGTTGGGTATACTAATCATTACCACCAAATCCAAATGTCACAGTGAAAATCAAGACTTACTACAGGTTACAGCATTTTTCCAGCCTTCTATTGACGAGTCTGAAGTCCAGCCTTGGTTTCGTGTTTTTAGCTGACAGGATTGTCCATCTGCTTCAAGGTTTGACATGTTGTACATCCATAGATACTTATCTGCACTCCGCAGTTGTCAGGTGTACCCAGTGAGCATTTCAGTTGCTGCTGCCTTTCCATCAGCTCTAACCAATGTGACCATTCTCCTCCAACCTCTGACATCAACAAGGTATTTTTAGCCAAAATACTGTCCTTTTTTGCAGACTTTTCTATATGTAAGCCCTGGAGACGTATGCATGAAAATCCCAGTAGATCAGCAGTTTGTGAAATACTCACCTCATCTGGCACCAACAACCATGCCATGTTCAAAGTTGTGTAATCTCCTTTCTTCCGCATTCTCAACCTCGCTTTAAACTTCAGCAGTTACTCTTGACTGTGTCTACATGCCTACATGCACCATTTGCATATTTGAATAATAATAATCATGCATCATAATAACAATAATTATCATTTTACCACTCATATCTACTGTAATTTTCAACTCGTTTGAACTCCTTTTACATTCTGCGTTGCTTACAGTATGTTTAAAGCTTTTATAAATGTATAAATTAAATGGACCTTGACCTGATATGTTGTTTTCATACTGTTTAGAATGAAATACCAGTTAAATAACAGTGCCTTTTTTCCATTTGCATTTGCCAGTGTCCCAATTTTTTCTGCTTCAAGGTGGAAAAGCTGAAGACAGGTAGATAAATGCGATTTTTTGCCATAGTCAGCGGTTACAGACGTGGCCAGCCAAGACACTCTTTGGATGCATGTGAAGTAAATCCCATGAGAAGGATAAAATGGGTATGTGAACAAATCCCTTAGGCCAGCATTTCAGTTACATTTCCTTGGCTTTAACATCAGCTTCCAGCAGATGACAACAAACAAAGACCAGGACTCTGTTTAAAGTCACAGTAAGATAGAGTAAGAAAAAGTCAAGGAAACAAAACGTTGAAAAAAAAAGCAACAAAACCCAATCAAGATGACAAAATAATAAAAAAATTTACAAAATCATCCAGAAAATGGACATAAACTTACAACAACTTAACAAAATAATAAAAACTGAAAGAATGGCTTTGATTTTAGTAAATATTCATCCTCCAGTTTACATTACTGTACTAACTGATTCATCCACAGTGATTGTTTTTCTTACTCCAGCTGTTTTAATAGACTTTCCACTCAAAAACAAGACCATTAATACAACGCGTTCTGACTGCTCTGTAATTTGTAATTACACAAAAATTAGAATATTCTGGCATGTCCTATTAATTTTATTGTCCTTCAATCTGCTGTGACAATATCTGGTTACCATCCCGCATATGTAAAGTTTAAGTCCCTGTCACACTGTGTCGTCCAACCACTCTATCTGAAAAACAATGACATACATTCATTGGATGTTGCAGTTAGCGAGTCAACTGGTTCACAGACAGATCTAGATGTTGATAGATGATGCAAGCTGTTCCAAACTTTGGACATGTTCAAAATTTCCGATGGCCAGCTATGGCTAGCGATCGGCATTTATTTGCTGATCACCATTACTCGGGCAGAATCTTACTGGTTTTTAGACCTTTATGGCAGTTGGGCAGGTGGACAACTCTGGCTGGGGCTTTCACTCCACTTAGCGCCCATTCTGGCATGATGAAACGAAGTGTGATTGTAATATCTTCGAGTATAAACCACAACAACAGACGTACTTACTTAAAACAGACTTTTATTTGCAGGTGACTCATTTATAACATGACAAACATGAGGGAGCATGGGGTGTCTGCCCAGGAGCAGAACACACTTGTTATTCTTAAAGCGGGCGCCCTCTACTGGGTCTGGAATATTATTGCACTCCAAAATAATCGTATTCCAAGATAATAGAGATCCAAATATAATTTCAAAACGAGCGATGTGTACTGTCCAGGAGCCACGACTGTTGTGATGAGGCGATGGGCGGAGCCTGTCCGTTTATACGAACCAAATTGGATGTCAATAGACGTAATTCAGACGTTTTGTTTGTTACTCATACTGTACACATACGTTACTCAGGTGTTCGATGTTCCGTGAGCTTGGCGCAGTGGCAATGTTACTCTTACTTTAAGTCAACGTTTCTCACATATTTAGACATTACACATGTTGTTCTGTCTGCCATCAATGGCCATATTTGCCACTGTCTGCCCTTAATATTTACGTAGATGGAGGCAAACGGAGACATTAGACGGCACAGTGTGACTGGGGCTTTAACGGTTTTTTTTTTTACCCCATTTTGGGAAATGTGATATTTTTGGAGTCAACTCTTTTATACTGAGTCTCACTTGGTAAACATTCCGTACAGTAATCCTCACCAGTATCACCAAGGCTCATGTCTCCAATTATTACACATTTTATATGTATTTCATATTTGTATATTGTTTCTGACCACACATTCTCACTCCCAATCATTTTTCAGAGGGTAGAGGAGAGCAGTTTTTCAATGATAGGCTGTTGCCGTTTCCTGGGACCCTGTTATTAAGGTCCCAGGAAACGGCATAATTATTATTATTATTATTATTATACAACTCCAATTCTGCAAAAGTTCATCCAAATACAAAATTGCAAAAGATACAACTCAATTAAACTGTGCTTTGAGTAGAATTTTAAAGTAGACAGTATGAACACAACATATTTAATGTTTTGTCTGAGAAACTTCTATCATCATACATTTCTCCAATTCGGGTCTACAAAATGTGAATGTACACAGGTGATATTTGTTCAAAAGCAAGATGATTTAAAACAGTTGATCTAAAAGATGGTTTTAAATATGATTTGGTACAAGAGGAGCATATTAGAGGAGGTTAAATCCTTCAGTAACAAAGAACCGAGGGTTGCCAGTTTCTCATTATATAAAAACAATATTTTGAAAATGTCAGAAGGGTGTTATGCACAGTAGTGTGCATCACATAATTTAAAGATGCATGAGATCTGAATGTATCCTAGCAGATAATGCTCAGAGCTCAACTTATAATTGAACGCCAACGCAACGATACCTTGGATGATACTAAATCTTTTCTTTATTCATGTATCACTGACACACCTGCAGACACAGGATCACTGTGGAAAATCTTTCTCAAGCTCTAATATGCAGAACTAATGCTCTAAATTCAACCTCTATAGCAGCTTCATCTTCTGGTGTGGAGAGCATGGTGTTCATGTACTGGTTGGTTGGACTCCGTGTTCCGAGTGAGTGTTGATCCATCCCGAAACACTGGCAAGACTTCTGAACAGAGGGAATGTTATTAAGACACAGTCAGAATCCACAAATGTTGTATCTGACATTTGTAACTACTGTGAACAAAAAATACATAAAATTTGTCAAGCAAATGAACAAAATATTAACAAATAACCAGGAAATGTCAGTAAAATAGTATGGTATATTGTACTGATGGTAAAAGCTAAGAGATATGGCTATTGAATAATTTAACATCGTTTATGAATAAAACCACACTGTTCAGTCACATTTTATGTTCAACAAAATTCTATTACAGCACTAGTCTCATTTTAATAGCCACACCTCATATACTTCTTGAGCTGAAGTTGATATAAGCACAAAGACGTCATTAGTGCCAGTCAAACCTCAAATGGTGCAAAATGATGCAGAAATAGTGACAGAAACATGACAGTTCTTAATTTCATGCAGCCATTGATATATAATGAAAATAATTACACCTAGCTCAAGTAATTGCAATAAGGAAATTATGGGATAACTGTGATTACACTACTGCAGCCAGAAAATTGCTTTAAAGATCATAAAATATTTTGCAAAAACTCACTGGAATGTCATAAAATGATCCTCAGTATTAGAATGGGGAAAAAAGGAGAGAATGACCAGGACAATCAACAAGTGTAAGAATTAACAGAACAATTAAGGAAATAAATGAAACGAAGAAAAACCGACCATTTAAAATATGTTAAAACATGGATAAAAATGAATGAAGAGTGACCCTATAATGAAGACTTTAAAACCCATTTTAGATCTCAACCCTATGGTTTTAGTATTAAACTGACAAACAATAGCCGCTGACATTAACAATGAGGTGTTTGAGGGCACAGTGAAAAGGAAAATCAGCGGAGATTGAAAGTGGATCAGAAATGTGAACAAGTATCACATTTCACTGTTAAATGTGCAACAGTGCTTAACATGCTGCAACACAAAATCCACTTATAGAGTAAAGGAAAACAGCTATAGAAAAGGATGGATGTTGCACTAGTAGAACAAGCATGTTCTGCTGACTGCTGAGCACTGAATACCAAAAAATGGAGCCACACTTTATGTTACTGAAATAGTCCCCAAAAATATGAACCTAAATGAACATGAACAAAATAATCCATGAAAAAACAAAACAGAAATTGTCAAAATAATCACGTTGATGGAAAAACTGATGGCTGTGTGTACGTGTGGGTGGGTGTATATGTGTGAAATTGGAAATAAAGTTGCATATAAAGGCAGTTGGGGAGAGGATTGTGGTTCTGCTGGACCGTGATGAGGACATGTGAAAATAAATGTGCATATTTCAGCAGTTTCCCCTGTTCTAAAACTAGAAACTTTTTATGCCATCCCAGTGCATGTTCTGTTTGCAAAATACAATACTGGTCTCACGCAGGCATCCAGAATTTATACTCTGTGGCTCAGGACCTCACCCTTTCATCCTAAAAGGTGTTAGTTTCACTTACACAGAAAGAAACACAACTGACAAAACACTACAAATGCATAAAACAACACAATTACATTAGAAATTACATATTACAGAAGAAACACACAAAAAAAATCCATATGGGTAAACGAACCAATTAGTTAAAAAATAAACCCCCTCTCAGACACTCAGATTTGCACTGGTGAGAGTGCACACCGGGCAGCAGGCAAGCAAAGCGTTGTTATACAAATAACACCATAACATGACTTTGTTCAGGAATGCTTGCTCAAGGGTTACAGAGTCAGTTAGCTAGTGCAGCTTACCAATAAGACTCATGTAGGTCTGCCACCATTCTCCCAAATGCGGCTACATCTTGTTTTTGGCTGTAAATTGTCATCCAGGAGGTGACAATCTATATTGGTCTCAAAATGGTCATTCAGAAACCAATGGGTGACGTCACGGTCACTTTTTTTTGTACTAATATATATAGTCTATTGGCCTGACCACAGGTCTCTCCATCTTCTCTCTGTAAAACCTTTCAAACATGTCTTCAGATATTTCTTGGCCAAAAGTTGACAATTCAAGTTTTTATTCTTGCGATTTAGGTTTGAGTTTGTTTGATAATAAAATAAAATTTAAAATCAATACCTGACAGGAAACTAAGAAAACAGGCTTGAAGTTCAAAGCATAAAAATGTCTCCTTAAATGAGACCTCTGAGGTTTTCAGGTGTGTCTGTATGTCAGGGTACTTGTCTGCAGGGTCTTTCTAACCCCCTGAAGTGCCCACAAGGTTGGTTCAAGTCTTTCATGACTAATGAGAGCTCTTTCCTGGAAGGATAACACTTTTCTCGTCTCCCTTGGGTACATTACCTTACTCCTGATTGAAAACACCTGAGTCAGATCCCTGAGGCCAGACCAAAGCACTGCTGCACTGTGCATTTCCTCTGTGCAGCATGTATTAATAATCTCAGTGGAATTCCAGTCAAGATGAATAGATGTTGAAGTGTTAGTTTAAAATACCACAAACAGCCTCTCGAGCTACAGTCTGAGGAAAAGATCAAATGTTGGGAGAGTTTAATATTGAGGTGCCTGTGTGATCATGTGGCCTATGGATTGTGCACGTTCACATCATATCACAGGTCTGTATGACAGCCCCCTCTATTCCTTCTATTTATGTAATGAACCACTCATCTTCCTAATAGACAGCTCAGCTACAGTATACTTGATATGATTCCAAGGTTACGCAAACATCAATGTAAAATGTCTATGGTAGGCAATGGAATCAGTAAGTTAGCGTTTATAACCTAAATTTGTTTCAGATTTCTGTTTTAAATCCCAGTGTCTTAAAATGACTATAACTCAGCTACTGCCCAAAAATTACCACTTCTTATGGAGGGGCTGTATGAAAAATAATGTAGTACTATCAAAATGTACTTAATTTTCATTTCTTCACCTGCCAGAACAGTTTGGAATACCTACTGTATACACGCACGGACCCTCTAATAAGTAATGTGGTGGTCCACGTTTAAACTTTTTGTTCCATTATTAAGATATTACTGCAAATAATCCAACAAATCACTACCCTGTGGGGGTTTGATTGACATGTTGCTATGGTAACTCATCTCATTAGTGAAGTTGGACTGATTTGGACCTTCATAGTTTCTATTTATTCAATATGGGCATAGTTTTACCTGAAATACACTCAACTGCAGCTGTGGGTAAGCATTTATAACAACTACTCCATGGACTGATGAGACAAAAGTTGAACTTTTTGGAAGGTGTGTCTCATTCAGTGGGCAATGACCCGGGTTGTTCATTGAGGCCAATGCGGAAGTAAGTTTAAGTTGTAATACCACTGTTCGTCCTGCTCCAAGAAGCCTTTTTTTCATAGGGATACATTGGACTTCATGGACATTGGTCATTATGGTCTCAAACGTATTATTTGGACCCTCTAATAAGTGATGTAATGGTCCATCTTTAACTTTTTGCTCTGTTCTTAAGATATTACTGTAAATAATCAAACAAATCACTGCCATGCTGGGGTTTGATTGACATGTCGTTATGGTAACAGCTTGCTAGTGAAATTGGACCAATTTGGACCTTCGTATCTTCTATTTATTCAATACGGGCATAGTTTTACCTGAGATACACTCATCTGCAGCTTTGGGTGAGTGTTTACACTAACAACACCGTAATATGACTTATTTGACACTGTGTGGTGGAGTTTTACCGCATCAGCAAGCTATTGGCTAATATTAGCTTTCCCATGAGTCCCCAGGCATGAACGCTTGTCCAAATATGGTTACATCCTGTTTTTGGCTCCAAAATGGCAGCCAGAAACTGACAACCCTCAAAATGGCCCTTCAGAAACTAATGGGTGACATCACAGTCACTTTGTCCAATAATATATACAGTGGTACCCCGTCACACAAGTGCATCAACATACGACTTTTTCGTGATACGATTAAGATGTCGGGCAAAATTTTGCACTGGCTCACAAGCAAAAGCTTGTGTTACGAACAAAATAGGTCCAGAGAGTGCACGCGCACTCTCGCACTTGACGGTACTCCATGGTACTCTGCGTTGCTCACAACCAGCTGCTCACAGTTGAGCAACCAGACCTCACAACTGGCTGCTCACGAACAGCTGTATTGTGCTTCATATTTGTGACTTTTTTCACCTGAAATAGTGCTTAGTTTTGTGTTTTTTCATCATGGGACCTAAAACACAAGTGATCAGCTTAGCATAGGAATACCATACAGTCGAAGTGTCTCCACCCGGCGGCTAGTTCCGATCGGCCTCCTCTGTCTCCAAGGAAAATCATTTATTAATCAGTTTTAGAACTAATTTCATGCATTCCTTTTCAGATAATTAACATAACTTCCTTTTCAAATAATAATAATAATGAATAAATGTGCCCGTACGGGTGTGTAACACATACTTTATATTGGAGTTTTTGTGGGTCTCAGAAAAGATTAATTGGTTTTACATGTATTCCTCTCGTCTCATGTGTGACACCTGAACGGATTAAACGGATTAAACAGGGTACCACTGTACATTCTATGGTCCGGTTACATCTGGTGTAAAAGTAACACACCGTTTCAGAAAACAAACATCATACCAACAGTAAAATATGGTGGTGGTAGTGTGATGGTCTGAGGCTGTTTTGCTGCTTCAGGACCTGGAA